>DF358646.1:66824-89720 GCA_000787875.1 Solanum virginianum
TCCAAATGAACCCATTCTTGAGTGGAAGAGTCATGATGTGGTGGTCAAGCGTAGGTTCATCTCTTGCATTAAAGCCCATATGTTGATTTCTATGGGGTGTCTTTACCATCTTGTGAGGGTTAGGGATGTGGAATCCAAAGTCCCTTCTATAGAGTCAGTTCTGATTGTAAATAAGTTCCTTGATATCTTTCCAAATGACCTTCCAGGTGTTCCTCCTGAAAGGGAGATAGATTTTTGTATAGATCTCCTCCCCGATACTCAACCCATTTATATTCCCCCTTACCATATGGCCCCAGCGGAGTTAAAGGAGTTGAAGGAGCAATTTAGGGATTTATTGGAGAAAGGTTTTATTAGGCCTGGCCAATCACCTTAGGGTGCACCAATATTGTTTGTGAAAAAGAAGGATGGGTCTCTTAGAATGTGCATTGACTACCAGTAACTTAATAGGGTCACCATCAAGATTAAGTATCCTTTACCAAGGATTGATAATTTATTTGACCAAGTTAGAGGGGCTAGTCACTTCTCTAAGATTGATCTTCGGTCCAGGTATCATCAAGTGCATCAAGAATAAGTATCCTCTTCCAAGTATTGATGATTTGTTTTACCAATTGCAAGGGCTAGCCACTTCTCTAAGATTGAATTTCGGTTTGGGTATCATCAAGTGAAGGTGAGAGAATGTGACATTCCCAAGACGGCCTTTCGGACTAGGTATGGACATTATGAGTTTGTTACGATGTCCTTTGGATTGACCAATGCATCGGCTATCTTCATGTATCTTATGAACAGGGTCTTCAAATACCTTGATTCATTTGTTGTGGTCTTCATTGATGATATTTCGATCTATTTTAATAGTGGGGACGAGCATGTTGGTCATTTGAGGGTAGTGTTGCAAAAATTGAGGGAAGAGAAATCGTATGCTAAATATGAGAACTGTAAGTTTTTGTTGAAAGAGGTTGCCTTCCTAGGCCATGTGGTGTTGGGGATGGTATTAAGGTGGACCCTAAGAAGACGGATGCGATTAGAAATTGGCCTAGGCCATTAACCTCATCGGATATCAGGAGCTTCTTGGGTTTAACGGGTTATTGTCGGAGGTTTGTGAATGGATTCTCTTTTATTGCTTCTCTCATGACCAAGTTGACTCAAAAGAAAGCCAAATTTGTGTGGTCTAATGAGTGTGAAAGGAATTTCCAAACATTGAAATATAAGCTTGTGTCCGCTTCTATATTGTCACTACTAGAAGGACTAGAAGGATTTGTTGTGTATTATGATACTTCCCGAGTTGGTTTGGGTTGTGTGTTAATGCAAAATGGTAAGGTAATAGCCTATGCTTCTAGAAAAGTCAAAGTGCATGAAGAGAGTTATCCTACCCATGATCTTGAGTTAGCCGCCATGGTCTTTGCCTTGAAAATTTAGCATCACTATTTGTATGGTGTGCATGTTGATGTGTTCACCGATCGTAAGAGTCTTCAATATGTCTTCACTCAAAAAGATCTCAACTTAGACAAAGGAGGTGGTTAGAACTTCTTAAGGACTATGATATGAGTGTGAGTTATCATCCAAGTAAGGCTAATGTGGTGGGGAATGCTTTGGGTAGGTTGTCTATGGGTAGCCTAGCTCATGTTGATGATGGTGGCAAAGGGGTGGCTAAGGAGGTCCATCGGTTGGCTAGATTGAGAGTTAGGTTGGATAAGGTTAATAATGGTGGTGTTTTTGTTGTTGATGGCTCTAAATCTTCATTGGTTGAGGAGGTGAAAGCTAAGCAATTTCTTGACCCCACTTTGTTAGAATTGAAGGCCTTGGTGGAAAGAGGCAAGGTGGAGGTTTTCTTCCAAGGGGGAGATAGTGCCCTTAGGTACCATGGTAGGTTGTGTGTGCCTTGTCTTGATGGCTTGAAGGAAAAGAATCTTGATGAGGCTCATGGTTCTTTTTACTCTATTCACCCCGGGTGTACTAAGATGTATAGAGATTTGAGAGAGGTGTATTGGTGGGGAGGCATGAAGAGGGACATTGCCAAATTTGTATCCGGTTGTCATAGTTGCCAATAAGTCAAAGCCAAACATCAAAGGTCGGGTGGCCTAACCCAAGACATAGAGCTTTCTGCTTAGAAGTGGGAAGAGATTAATATGGATTTTGTGGTTGGGTTTCCCAAGACTAGAAAGGGTTTTGATTCCATATGGGTTATGGTTGATAGAATGATGAAATCGGCTCACTTTCTACTAGTTAAGACTACATATGGGCTGAAGATTATGCTAAGTTGTACATTCATGACTTGGTAAGGTTGCATGGGGTTCCTTTGCCCATCATATCGGATCGTGGTGCACAATTCACTTCACACTTTTGGAGGTCCTTCTAAAGAGATCTTAGAACCAAGGTAAAGCTTAGTACGACCTTTCACCCTCAAACGGATGGCGTAGATCACTAGTTGGGTGGTTTAAGGTTGGAGAGATGGCTTTATTGGGTTCGAATCTAGTTATGGATGCTATGAAGAAGGTAAGGATGATTAGAGAAAGGTTGAAAACAGCCCAAAGTCTCCAAAAGTCTTATGTCAATGTGTGAAGGAGAGAGCTTGAGCTTAAGGTTGGTGATTGGCTCTATTTGAAGGTGTCATGAAGGGTATGGTTCATTTTGGTAAGAAAGGGAAAGTTGAGCTATAGATATGTGGGTCCTTATAGGGTGATGAGAAGGATTGGTAAGGTGGCCTACAAGTTGGATTACCTAGTGAAATAGAATTGGTTCATCCGGTCTTTCATGTTTCTATGATGAGGAAATATGTTGGTGATCCTAATATTATTGTGCCTCTTGATGTTGTGGGGTTAGTTGAAGACAACTTGACATATGAAGAGGTTCCAGTAGAGATCTTGGATAGACAAGTGAAGAGGTTGAAGAACAAGGATATTTCTTCCATTAAGGTTCTTTGGAGGAACCAACAAGTCAAAAGTGCTACTTGGGAGGCCGAAGCGGACATACAAAAGTGATACCCTTATTTCTTCCATCCTACTCAAGCCTAAGGTAGTAATTCCATGTCTTCTATATGATTTCATATCTCATGTTCCAGCCCCTAAGTCATTTGCATGCATTCATGTTTATATTGAAAAAGTTCGTAGTGATTTTACACTTATCTTGAGATTTTGAAAATGGTGTTTTAAGTATGTTGTTGCATTCTTGTTGGGGATGATTTCTTCATGATTACGATAGGTAAGGGTTAGTAATGTCATCCTGCGGGAATGGACCAAATGACGTAGTGAAATTTGCCTCTTGCCTGGGCCAAAGGGTTTTACATTTCTTTGACATTTAGGGATAAATGTTCCCAAGGGGGAGATATTGAAACGACCCCCAAAAAAATGCCCAAAAATGTGCCTCAGAAGTGTTCGAAATTGTAATTTCCACATATCTCAAAATCTGTCCACGATATCAAAATTTTGACTTCATATTATTGTTCGGGAGGTCAAATTAAGTGGGCAATAGGTCTAATCCTGATTTAAGAGTAATCGTACCAAAATTTAAAAATTTAAAAAATGCAAATTCTAGTGGCGATCCGCGCCCTTGGCACACCACAATGTTATTTTTCCCCAATTTTGTTGAGTCAGTCGAAGGCCTTTGGATCTTAGGTCAAGTGTTCCATGCGTAAAATTACCTATACTTAGCCTTATTTCACCTTTATATCATTAAAGACATTCCCAAATACTCTCTTAAATACTTAGACAATATTTCATCTCCAAATTTCAAGTCCCAAAACTCATCCAGATCTTAAGCTTCTCATTCAAGCTTCAAGTCTCCATCTCCAATCTTCTTCAAGGATTCTTCAAAGTCAAGGTATGTGGGTTTAATTCATAGGTTCCTTTCACCGTGATACTCAAGCTCTCTTTTACCTAAAATTGCATGATTTAAAGTTGATTTACTCATGGATCTTATCTATCATGAATTTCACCGAACACTATGGTGGAGTTCTATTAATTGCTTTCGCAACCAAGGATGTGTAATGATATGCTATGAGGCTTGTTTTGGGTCCCTTCGGGTTTCTCATTCGCTGGTCACGTCTAGGCCCTAGGCTTGGGTCGTGATACCATGACTTTTGGGTCTTGGGCCGAAGTGTTCCCATGCATGAAAATGCCTATACATAGCTTTATTTGACCCTTATATCTTTCAAGACATTCCCAAATACCTTCTCAAACACTTAGACAATATTTCATCTCCAAATTTCAAGTCCCAAAACTCATCTGGATCTTATGCTTCTCATTCAAGCTTCAAGTCTCCATCTCCAATCTTCTTCAAGGGTTCTTCAAAGTCAAGGTATGTGGGTTTAATTCATAGGTTCCTTTCACCGTGATACTCAAGCTCTCTTTTACCTAAAATTGCATGATTTAAAGTTGATTTACTCATGGATCTTATCTATCATGAATTTCACCGAACACTATGGTGGAGTTCTATGAAATTATGGTTGTTTTAGCATATTTTGAGCTATGAATCTATGATCTATTGCGAGATTTGATGAAGGGCTTTGATGTATATGGCTTGAGGGTGTTCCCAAGTATCTATTGATGGTTTTACATTGGATTTCTTATATGATTCACTATTGAATTGCTTAGTTTTACACTAGCACTACACACCCACCAAGTGTTTGATAAAATATCGGGGTCATGATTTCTTAAGGAATTGAAGGTCTAATGCATGTCTTATGAGTTGAATTATTTTATGATGATGAAAGAAATGTATGTATAGATATTATATTTATAGTATTGGGAATTGACCAAGCCTCACTTTAGGGTTTTTTGGCCAGACTAACCTATTTAAGGGGTTTGTACTTCGATCACCTCGCTTAGGAGGTGGTAGGCTCGTGCAACAATGTCAAGGGGTTTGTACCTTGATAACCACGTTGGGGGGTTCATAATCCATCAACCATGTTGGGGTGTTTGTACCTTATCAACCATGTTGGGGGACTTATACCTCATCAACCTATTGAGGGATTCGTACATCATTTGCCTCTCCAAGGGGGTGGTAGGCCTTGGATATGCACTAATAATATTCTCTCCTTACACATGTATTATGTTCTATATAAGCATGGTGTTACTTCAAGCATCATTCATAGATGCCATAATGCTATATGCTTACCCATTGTCTATGTTATGCCTTTTTCTTATGGTACTTATCCCTTGTTGCATTGCATTCTACATACTTAGTATGTTCAAATGTACTAATACATACTCTATACCTACATGACATCATCATGTAGGTACCAGAGCCTCACTTGATCCTCCTCCTCCACGTGGCTAGTATGACTTCTCTCAAGCTCTTTAGTGAGTCCTCCATTTCAAGGACAATGTTTATAATCTCATACTATGTTCTAAGACTACCTTTCTTTTATGTATGTATTGACTATGAGGGTGAGTCCGGTTACTTATCTTAGCCCCCTCTCTTATCTATATTGTAGAGGTGTTGTTGGACATGCTATGTATCAATGTTATGAACCTTGATTCTCTTATATTTTGATATTTATGTTATGAGATTTCCCCTTAGTCCCGTTTGCCCTTATTTCTAATATATTATGTCGTTTACTTGCTTTCGCGACCAATAATGTGTAATGATATGTTAAGAGGCTTACTTGGGGTCCCTTCAGGTTCCCCATACATCGTGTCACATCTACGCCCTAGGCATGGGTCGTGACCTCCCCAAACATGAGGACTCACCACAACTTATCTTTCGAAAGACAATCTAGCCACGTGGAGGATAATCTATAGGTGCTCTCATTTCTACATGGTAACAACATGTAGGCATAAAGTATGTGTTAGTGCATTTGAATATATTAAGTATGTAGGATGCAACGCAAGCAAGGGATACGCAACATTATCAAAATGCATAATTATAAACAAAGGATAAGTATAACATCAATATGGCATGCATGATCAATGCTTAAGGAGAAACATGCTTGTAAATCATAATCAAGGAATGCAAACTCAATATGCAATACATACTCAAACTTTCACCAACATATATGAGATAGGCCAAATAGCCACCCACTCGCCTTACAGTATAACCTTTTCAGAGAGTATTACCAATACCCCTACCTTACGACATAGTCTTTTTGATAGGTAGTATAAGACGTCCCCTACTTTACGATATAATATTTTGGGCAGGAGCCGTGATTTATTCTACCTTATGGCATGGCCTTTTCGATAGAATGTCCACACCTTACAATAAGATCTTTTTGGTAGAATCATGATTTGTACCGTACGGCATGGCATTTTCGGTAGGTGTAGTAAAATCTCCTTGTCTTATGATATAATCTTTTCAATAGGAACCATTAGTCGTTCTACATTACAGCATAGCCTATTCGGTAGAATGTCCATATCATATGATATAATCTTTTAGATTGGCGTCATAGAAATAGCTCATCAAACCATTACATTCCAAGCATCAAGAAAGGGTTTCTCAATTTTCTCAAGAACACAACAAACATGGAAACCCAACAATCTACCAGCAACACCATAGGTACTTTTCGTGAATTCAACACATACCCACATTCATTTCATCTTCCTAATGCCATTTGAATCATAAACCATGCAATAAACACTCAATAACTCAAGAATCATTAACAAGATATTCTATCAAACACTTGGGGGGTATGTAATGCTTGTTCAAAATCATGAAATTCAAGAGCAAAATCATGTGAGAAAAATCAAGTGTAAATCAACCCACCAATATTAGGTAATACCATCTTGCAAGATACATCAAAACCCCTTATCAATTCACACAATAGATCATAGCTCCAATGCTCAAAACATACATAGTTGAACAACAATTCATAAAACCCCCAATATAGTTTATACTAAAAATTTATAATAAGATATACCCATAGATAAACTAACTTGAAAACATTCAATTTATATATAAAGGAAGGTTAAGAACCATTGGTGAAAGGACCCAAAGATTGAAACCCACATAACTTAATCTTACAGTTTCTTAAAGAGAACTTGAGAAGGACTTAGGGCTTGACTTGGTTTCCTTGAATTCCAACAAAACTTTTTGAAAACCTTGAGAATGGATGGAGAATTTCATGAAGATTAGAGAGGAGTTTGAGAGGTTTGTGGTGAGTTTTTAGGGCTCAAAACGGCTGAACAAAGAGGGATTTTCCTATATATGGGTATTCAGTTATTATGCAATAACCCTGCAGTGAAAAAGAATCTTTTCGCAAGTTTTTGAACTAGTCCACGCTAGGTCCATGTAGCCGACAAGTTGTGGACAACTACTGTTTTTGCGATGTTTCATGAAAAATTATTTTTGGTACTCATTTCCACACCCAATTTTGCTCGCTGAACAAGAATATGAAGTCAGATTTGCAAAATTCTGCCTGTATATTGAGATATTAAAAAAAAGCATCATAAGGTCTTTTCGAGCTACGAGGAGGGTTTTTTAAATATCTCCAATTTTGAGATATAAGGAAATTATGATTATGGGGCATTCTTATGCAAATGTGGGGAATTTGAATTTGACTAAACGAGTTGATAGTAAGTGAATAGGCTAGGTCATTTCTGGTAACCCATGTTCAGCTATGACACACAAGTGTTTCATGTGATTTAATAATGAAATCATACACTAATCTTTGAGGGCACGGTTGGCCTAAAAAGTATTCATAAAACACCTAATACCTTATTCATTGAATCCATGGTTGTAGAATTCGATAGAAACCCCAAGAGGTTTCTATCCATTACATCCATTCTAGACTCCAATAATTTCAGCTAAGGCAATAATCAGAGATCTAAAATAAACCCCAAGTTTGCAACCTTGAAATTATAGAATAAACATAGGAATAGATATAAATTCACTCAATTCAACTGCAAATAACTCAAAATACCAAAGACCCAATAGATAAATCAAGAACTCATATCAAAATCATACCCCAACATGGGGGTTGTAGCTATATATGCTAGAAATTAATGATTTGATATAAAATTTAGTAGCTACAGTCATGCGTAAAAAGATTGAATACAAAATAGTTGATTATCACTAGCCAATCTACTCCAATTTTGTTTCCCAAAATTTTGAAAACCTTATAACCCTTGTACTCTAGAGAATAAAGGTTCTATGTAGTACTCTCTCTTTTAAACTAAGAAGAATATTTTATGATATGATATCTACAATGTCCTTTCCAATTTTCTTATGTACTATGTGCAAATGTGTGAGAATATATGTTGCAAATTGTCATATGGCGTCAAGGCCGACCATAGCTGAGCACTGCGGCGTCGCAATAAATGTGCACTTGACTGCTTTCTGCTAAACCTGCACAAAACTTCCTCTTCTTTTAATTTCAAAAATAACTAAAAATGAAACGTTCGCCTGTCTGAGTGTTTTGTCGATCGCCGATTGTGTAGGCGGTGGCGATATTCTTCGCCTTTTCACACTTTTGCTCCATTTACATGATTTTGTCAAGTATTTTCCATGTTTGCACTTTTAATCCAATTTCCTAACATAATACATGCATATTTGTTAGAGATTGGAAATAATAGCACACTAAGGACAATGTTTCTTTGCAAACTAGCCCCAAATGAGTCTGAAATATGGACTCATCACTGGGTAAGAGAAATCAAAGCAAGTATGTAATTACAAAGAATCCTATCAGCTACATCATAATTGTTTGCACAAAATATAATATGATTATGAATAACAATAAGGACTGGTGGTGAACTAATTCAATAATATAATGCAATCTATGCATAAATTCAACGACGTTACAGGCCATATATTAGGTAAAATCATAACCATCGGGGAGAGAACTTGAGAGCATCGCAGGCCATGTATTCAAATATCTCAAGGCATCACAGGATATAATCTGAAGTATCTCGAGGCATTATGAGCCTAATGATGAGGTGTCTTAAGGCATCGCAGGCCATAACCAACTGTCTCAATATATAAATCATAATTTCTCAAATGGTGCAAATGTAATGAGATATGTACATAACAGTGCACCCAGTCATGTATAAGATGTGTGCATACCAATACAAATAGTCATGTGTAAAATGTGTGTATATCAATTTAAACAGTCATGTATAAAATGTGTGCACATCAATGCAAACAGTCATGTATAAAATGTGTGCTTATCAATGCAACTACTTTGTTAAGAGATATATGCATATTAATGCATCTAGTCAAGATAGAATATGTACAATAGCCATCACATCAGGAATATACCTTGAATATCAAACATTACCGCAAGGCCTCATTATCCCATATCATCACAAGCTCACTAATAACCAAGGTGTAAATGAAACAGGCTCCACAATAGCCCCAAATAGACTTATAACTCTCAATTTATCTCATTCATCATCAATTGGTAACAACATTATCCAAAAGATATCTCAATAATGATATTATCATAATAATATCAACAGTATCTCAAATCCCATAATTTCATCTTAATTAATTGATAGGATCGCCCTTAATTCAATATTTGGCATCGTTGATATCATAATCCCATCAAATTCAACCATATCATGTCATAGGCTCATGATTCAATCAACATCTCAAAATTATCATATAACATGCTCAATAACTCAAATCCAGTTCCGAATAGGTTTGCCGAACCTACCTCAATGTTAAAATTACACTCAGACAAACTTTCAATCAACTCAAGTCTCCAAGCGATCCTCGGATCGATTAATCACTACCAAAAGTATGTATTACACATCAAGAGGTGCATTTTTATATCCATGTTGACATGCATTAGGATTAGGGAAAACTGATCAAATTAGGCTAAATTTTAAAGTTCTGTAATTTGAAAATAAACTTCAAAATCAAGTTTTGCGTAAATAATGGAGTCCATGGGTGAAAATTCCTCAAAAATCAATTTGAAATTGAAGGAGAAATCAAACTTTAAAGTTTCAAAATCAAAAACCAAAAAGTCATCAATTTTTGAATGAAAGGCTTCGAAATCAAACACCAAAAATCCCCAATTTCAGACATCTATAAACATGAAATTTAAGTAAAAAATAAGATAGAACTTATGAAAATTGATCAATATTATGTTATAAACACTTACCCCATGAAAACCTTTAAAAATCTTCTTTCGAAATTACCCTAAAAGCTTGCCAATTTAGAAAATAAAGTGAATATGGTGATTCTCTGAATTTTAAAAAAAATTCAGGTAAAATGTACTCTGCGAACATGGTGAGGTCCCTTGAACGTGGAGGGTAAGGGACATCAATGCTCCCCAAGTGAAGAACAGGGTCCATGATTGCAAAAAGGAATAGGGGTTGGTCAACTATAGTTATGCTAATGCGGACCACTTCCCACGAACGTGAAGAAGGATCATAAATGCACCAGAAAATCCTTCCCACTAGCAACAACAGCTAATAGTAAAACTTTGATATAGGCATGTAGAACTCATTCGAAATCAGAATTTCACAATCTTTATAACCATACCAGAAATAGTGATCTAGACTCAACAAAGTAATCCTAATTTGATTCTGAGGTTTCCATGACACATTTACTAATGCAAGTCAAATAAACTAGTTTAAATTCAAAATACCACCATGTCCTAGCACACTGCAAATATTATTACGAGACTATTTCCAGCGTTAATTTCACTATATAAAACCATTGGAACTATCAAAATATTGATCCAAGCTTCTGAACTTCGAGTGTTGACTAAAGTCAAACTTTAATTTCAAAAATAACTAAAAATGAAACGTTCGCCCTAAAAATCTCATTTTAACTCCAAATACAGTTTTGTAACTTCTCATAAACTAGTTTTGATGTTTTGGAACAAATGGAATCAAAAGATCCCTGATCTTACCCCCCCCCCCTCCGAAACTCAAAATGACACAATTCCTAACGTTTTCAATAATTTACACTTCTAAAATGCCAACACTAATTTTTTCAACTTTTAAAACTCAAGATTTCAGTTCCAACAGTACAATAGTTTAAACTAGGCCCAAAATAACTTACAAAAGGGTAAATTAGTAATTTTCACAGATAAACCCAAAAATAACAAACAATGTCATGACATCACTCACCACTAAAAATAATGTTTCATGCTCCTTTACAAAGGAAAAAAAGTACCTGAAGACTAAAAAAGTCTAGGATATCTGGCCTGCATGTCAGACTCTAACTCCTAAGTAGCCTTATCAACAAAACAGTGCTTCCATTAAACCTTTACAAAAGATATATCATTGGATCTCAACCTACGAACTTTTGTGTCTAATATAGCTATAGGCTCTTTCTCAAATGATAAATCTAGACCCAATTAAATAGAATCATAAGAGATCACATGAAACGCATCAGGAATGTACTGGTGGAGAATAGAAACATGAAAAATAGGATGCACTTGTGATAATTTTGGTGGTAAATCCAACTCGTAGGCTACCTCACCAACTCTCTTCAAAATCTTAAAGAGTCAAATAAATCTAGGACTGAGCTTGCCTTTCTTCCTGAATCTCATCACATCATTCATGGGTGAAACTTTCAACCATACTTTGCCACCAACGAAGAATTTAAAAGGCCTACCCTTCCTATTAGCATAACTCTTCTGGTGACTCTATCCTTTCAGTATTCTACATTGAATCAGTTGAACCCTGTCTATAGCATCCCGAAGGAAATCAATGCCTAATGCATTAGTTGAACCTGAATCAAACGATCTAACCATCAAATGGTGTCATCTTGATGCTAGAATGATAAATATTGTTATATGAAAACTCGGCCTATGTAAGTGTTGGTCCTATCAGGCCTCAAAATTAATGACATAGGCCCTAAGCATGTCCTGTGATACTTGAATAATGCAGTCGGACTAGTCCTCAGTCTGAGGGTGAAAAAGTGAACTCAAATCCACCCTAGCACCCAAACCACACTTTAGATCCCGCCAAAAGTTGAAAGTGAATATAGACCCTCTATATGACACTATAGCCATCAGTACACCATGAAATCTTACAATATAGAGGTGAAGATATAGTCTTTTGAACTAGATTATATAGCAAGATTTTCTATGTAATAGTCGATATCTCGAATATACAACCTAGCCAACTACTTCACACTATAAATAGACTTCACTAGTAAGAAGTGTGCTGATTTGGTCAATCGATCAAACTACCCAAACTAAATCAAACTTTCCCAAGGCCATGAACAAACCTATAACAAAATCCATAGTCACTCTCTCCCACTTCTACTCGGGAATACGGATCCTTTGTATCGATCCACCAGGCTTTTAGTGTTCATACTTGACTCGTTGGTAATTCAAACTGTTGGCCACGAACTTAGCTATCTCTCTCCTCATAGCAAACAACCAATAATGTTGCTTTAGGTCATTGTACATCTTCGGCACCCCAAATAGATAGAATATCCAGCACAATGGGCCACTTCTAGTATCAATCTCACCCAATTGCCAACCATAGGCACACAAACTCTACTATTTATCCTCAAAACACCATCAAAATCAATAATAGCCATCTTGGCTCACATTTCAAAAATTTGTCATGAGTTACACACATTCTGGGATCCTAAAATTGATAAGAACATAACTGATGAAATAAAGAAGATCTAGCCTCAACAAAGGCAAAGATACTCTCGAGAGGAGAAATATCCAAATGAATCATTTGTCTAACAAGCGAGTGAACCTCCAAAGCTAAGGGCTTTTCCTCAGTACTCACGAATGCCAAACTCCCTATAATAGTAGCCTTCTGGCTAAAATCATCTGCTACCACATTGACCTTCCCAGGGTGATATAGAATAGAGTTATCATAGTCCTTAAGCAACTCCAATCATTGGATCATGGTTTTGATCCATAATTTAGATGATTTTCTAATGTTTAGATGATGATAAACAAGAAAGGTTGTGGTTCATTCCATGAATCATAGACTTGTTCGTGGGATAAAAGCTTAGAGTTTTAGAATATTAATAAGACAAAGAAGACCATGACCTTTAGTCTAAACTAGGAGTCATGGATGTGGTCTCATACATGGTGGCCAGTTTTAAGGAAGGGAGTCCATTATACCCTAACTACGAGTTGTGGATCATTTCACCGGTCGTATATTGGCTCGTGGTTAGGCTAGAATCCATTTTTCCTTTTATATTTAGGATTTGCTTTTTTATTTCTAGAAGTAGGGTTTTTATTTATTTTTTGAAGAGTTGTCTATTAGAGAACATAATATTGCCTTTCGTTTGAGTTTATTCTTGGAGATTTCCTCAGATACACTAGGTTCTTACTTTTAGATAGTCATATTGCTATTTACATGGGGATTTTAGATTTTCAATTCTTTGATTCTTCATTGTAAGCGTTTAATTGTACAAATACCAAACATGATTTCTTCATCTACAATGAACATGAATAGCTAAATCCACAACTAGGCTTCTGGGAACCATAAGAACTAACAAGGTAAACCAAAAAGTTTGTAATCCTTTGAAATGTGCATGCATGAATTATTTATCTCTTCATTTTTATTGCATTCAAATGGTGGTCAACATTAGAGCTTACCTTATTCTTACTTACTAGACCAAGGGATTAATGAATAGGAAAAGGGATAAATAATATAAGTCGATGTGATCACTATTGTCTAATCAACCTTAATGTACCAGGGGATAACCGTACTTGGATCAAGGTAAGGGTTAATAATGTGATGCCCATAGATGAACCATGTTACATGGTGAAATTTTCCTATTTGTTGCACTAAGGACTTAGGTTAACATAACATACAAGTTTTTTATACTATACACTAGAAAAGGTAACAATTATGTGGTTATACTTCGCTAGAAATTCATAGGGAACACAATACCGTAGTTAACTTCTCTAACTGAATTACCAATATATAGCATCCTAATTGTTCTTAGTATAGGTTTTAGTTTTTATTTTATACAACATAAATCCCCCCTCTAGGAAATATGTTGGTCAGTTTCTCAAAGTTGCTTTAATTATTCTAAGTCTAGACCATATTCCTTATGGGATTGACCCTAACCGTTGTTAGGTTCTATATTTTAAACCATGATTGCTTATACCTGAATAGCGAAGTGTAAATTTGGTGTGATCAGCAAACTCTTGTGATGGATGAATACATCAACATGAACCCCATAAAGATAATGTCGCCTATTTTTAAAAACAAATACAATGGTCGCCAATTAAAGATCATGAGTTGGATTAATTGGTTCTTTCAACTTTAACTATCTAGTTGCATATTCTATCACCTTGACATGATGCATGAGCACACAACCCCAACGAATTCACGAAGTGTCACAATACACCACAAATCTATCCAAACCATCCGATAGTATCAAAATAGGAGCAAATATAAGACAATCCTTGAAAGTCTAAATGTTCTTCTCACACTAACCTGTCCACAGGAATTTAGCATTCTTTTGTGTCAACTTGGTCAATGGTGAAGCAATGGAAAACCCAACAACAAATATCTAATAATAATCAACCAACCCAAGAAACCTAAGAATATCTAAAGAAGTCAATTGTCTAGGCAAAGTCATAACCGTCTCAGTCTTATTTGGATTAACTTTAATATCATCACAAGATACCTCGTGACATAGGAAGGCAACCTTATGCAACCAAAATGCACATTCTCTAAATTTAGAGAATGATTATTTTTCCCACAAATTTTGGAGAACAAACCTCAAAGTGATCCATATGCTCTTATTAAGTCGAAAATAAACCAGAATGTCATCAATGAACAACTTCATACTTGATTTATGAGACCAAAAAAATACCACTGGAGCATTAGCCAACACAAAGGACATCCTAATGAACACAAAGTGCCCATATCAAGTCCAAAAAGCTATTTTGGGAATATCACATTCCCTTACCTTCCAATATTTATAAACCGGAATGAAGATCATTCTTGGAGAAGTGAGTAACACCCAGTTACTTGTGTAAATAATTAAATAAATTATCAATCCTTTGCAGTTGATATGTCACGACTTGGTCTGTGTCATCTTGGCACCTACTAGGTCCTACCAATAGGCAAGCCAATTCTGGCACAAGTGTACTTATCCTAGAAAGTAGTCAAGCTCAAATCGACATAATGATAACATATTAATCAAAACCTACCCAGAAACTGGAAGTCAACAGTATAGAGCTATAGTAGACACAATGACATCACATATAGATATATTAAGAATCATAATATTGTACAACCCAAGAGTGCTCCTACGAGATACATCTAAATACTACTATACAAGGTGAAATGTCTGAAAACAATAGTTGGCAACAAAAGGGAATGAGACTACAAGGTAGCCAGAATCGTTAGTGCTCACTAAAAGTCTCTTGTACCCTCCAGAAACTCCCCAACTCAGCAGCCATGGCCCATACCTCCACCTGCACCATGGAAAGATGTAGAATGTAAGGGTGAATACCAAAAAGAGCACTTGGTAGGCATCATCAGCTGATCAAGCAAAATAGTAAACATGTATAAGCCCAAATATATAAAGAACTGCAACAGTGTAGAAGAAAAAACTTAGTACACAAAAGAACCATATCTCGAAACCCTCAAGCCACAACTAAAATAACCATTATTATGAATACTGATAAATTGAACTAACTGAAGTAAGGAGCCTGATATACTGAGCTAACCCAACTATACCAGTAGGAGAGAATGTAGAACCCAAAGCAGAACCACAAATGAAACTCAATGTGTACCCTGGTCTAGATTAGACTTACGACCACACCTAGATTAGACCTCAAGCAACCCTCTAGATAGGACGCATATGTGCAAGACCCTAGACTGGACACTGGTGCATAAGGAAATCAGACAACACCAACTGATGCATACTGAACAAGTTCATACCATAATAGCTTCAAACTGAGATATAGGACTATACGCAAGTGTAAGGACCTATTAGCTATATCGTACACCACCTAAGCCCACATAAGCACGGGATGTACACCTGCACACAATATAACCAACAAATAATCACTAAACCCCCACAGAACTATCGCAGAGTACAACTCTCCATATCATAAAATCAAGGGTTAGTTATATAGGGTGTAAGGCCCTAGTGTCTAAGCCTGAATGCCTTCGAGCCCCCATAAGCCCAGAAGGTGCACCCATGCACAATTAAGGTATGAATAGGTGAGTGGATCCATGGGTAATCAATCAGGCCCTCGGCCCCCATAATAACAATAATTATATTATCGGATCCTCTACCCTTCCAAAACTGGTGTCTCACGGGGTCTTGAACCCCTACTATCACCCTGAGACTCAAACCCCTATGTCTTCCAACTTGGCCTCTAATTGGGCAGTCAACCTAGGCTAAGTGATATAACTATAAATGTAATGGTGAGCCATATCCCTCGTGGGAGAATGAATACCCCTAGCATAATAAATAGTGTGTCAACATCAAAATGCCAATCATGGGACCTAGCCCCATAGAGTATCTATCATGGGGCCTAACCCCATAGAAATCAATAGGGTCCTTGACCCAAATCAGAATAGGTGCTCGAACCTCAAAATTGACATCTATACCTAGCCCTATGGTCACAGCCATCTAGACTCAGACCATGAGAAGTGTCACCTGGGACTGGGACTCTCAAACATGACCACTAGGGCACACAGTAACAGAAAGCTTTATCTAGGACGTGAGATATCAAACTTGCTTAACATATCTATCAAGATTCAAAACTTCAAAGTCATATCTTGCCAGAGTAAATGTAGGTGATGATAATTACATCATGCCTAAAGTGAATGTAGGCGAGATACATCTGTAGTTCAAATGTTAATCCATAGTTCCCTTTATTTTACTTTTATTTGTTATTTTTGTTTCTTTGCAGGGTGTACGAGTAGTGTATGCCCAATACTTGGAGTCAAGGCAAGCCCTTAACTCCATTGAGTACAGAGATGTACTGAACTACAAGAAGAATGGCCCAAGACAATGCCAATAACACAGCCATTGCAGCCTTGAATAGGGAGTATGATGATTAGGATAGGAATGAGAACCCACCTTCTTTGGAGGACGTTCCACAACCTCAGGATTTCAATGCCAATGCTTATTAGTGGAATCAATACAAGTTGAATTCTAAGGATATAGAGGTGACTAGAGCTATTATGTTTCCACCACTATCGGTAGGCACAAAGTTCACGGTCTTGAGTGGGTTGCTTCAGATGCTGCAGAACCATTATTATTTTTGGATTTACCATTAGAGGATACATACAGCCACTTGCATGATATGGAATTTGTCTGTAAAAGTATGATGGAAACACAGAACTTGTCTATGAAAGCTATGGCACTTCCTGTCTTCCCATTATCTCTCACATGCAATGATGTATTATGGCTATCTGAGCTCCTGCAAATTTCAATTACCAGTTGAGCAGACTTGCAGAAGGCCTTTATGGAGAGGTATTTCCTTAGATCGAAGAAACTCAAGCTGAAGGACCAGATTAACAACTTCGAGCAACTTCCTAGTGATTCGATAAGCACTACATAGGAGAGGTTTACAAAATATCTAAGGAGAATCCCTGACCACAAGATAGTTGATGATGCCTTAGTGGAGATCTTCTACTATACGATTGATGAGAACATTCAATCTTGTGCTGACACTATCATAAGGGCCATGTTTCTAGATCAACCAGTAGCAAGGATTGTAGAGTGAATAGAAAAAGTGATCAAAACATATCATGCATAGGGGTAGAGGGATAGAGCTTCAATAAACGGTTCATGTGCTATTAGTGTGGGGTAAGCGAAAGCTAAAATTAATGATGAAATTATACAGTAGCTTGCTAAACTTTGCACAAGCATAGATGTAACGATAAAGTAGAATAAAGAAAGAGTGAACGCAGTGGTTCACCAACCTCCATGTGCACCCATGTATGAGGAGCCATAGTATGATGAGGACGCATGCTTTGTTAATGATCAGTGGGGTTTTTGGACTAACACCCAAGGGCCCAATCAGGACTATTGGTGTCGAGGTTAGGGAAACCAAGGTTGGAACTTTAGCAGAGATTGAACTTACAAGGACAATTGCGGATGATATTATGATAGGTACAGGGGTCCAAATATAGATTGGGGTCCCAGAGAAGCCCTAGAAATGGTCCTTATGTGCCATCACACAACCGCGATGTAGGTACAGGCAATTCCTAAATTGAGGAGATGTTTGATCACCTATTGAAGAATGCTGAGACACAGGATGAGTCTCTAAGGGGAATGAAATTAGATATTTTAAGTATTAATTAGAAAATAGAGTTTCACTCTTTGGCTATCAACTTGAACAACAGTTTGGTCAACTGTCGACTTAGCTTAATTAGCATCAAAAGGGTACACTACCTAGCAATACTGTGCAAAATCCTAAGAATGAATGGCAATGTATGGCCATCACTACTCGAGATGTATAGAGCACAATTAACCCCCCTATGTCAGTTTATATAAAAGATGTTCCATAGGAGACGATTGTGGAAAGGATGCAGATGAAGAAGATGATATGGCAAGGATGGGGTGGTCGAAACACCTAATATGCCACAAAGGTTTAACCTTGTACCTAGGACTACTTCTCCCTTCACTCAAAGACTCAAAAAGAGGAAAAACGAAGGCAAGTTCAAGCACTTTCTATCTATGCTAAAGTAGCTCTCCATAAACATCCCTCTCATTGAGAAATTAGAGAAGATGCTAGTGTATGCAAAGTATATGAAGGACTTGGTCACCCAAAAGTGCACTGCAAGTTAGGAGCTCTCTTAAGAGCTTCGTCATTGCAGCATTATCACTATGAAATCCTTTGTTCAGAAAAGAGAAGATCCAAGTGATTTTACCATACCCTGCACCATAGGAGAAGTAGAGTTCGCAAGGGCATAATTAATGTGAATTAGGTGGCAGTATCAATCTGATGCCCCTTGCGGTCTACAAGAAGCACAGAATGGGGTATCCTATTCCAATTAGCATATGGTTGTTTAGGGCGGATAGTATGATGAAAATGTCTATGGGGATACTATATGATATGTTAGTAAAAGTGGACAAGTTCATATTCCCTACAGACTTTGTGATTTTAGATTGCAAAGTTGACTTTGATATCCTAATCATCTTTGGGAGACCATTCCTAGCCACTGGACGAGCCCTGATAGACATAGAAGTTGGTCAACTAAGGTTTAGATTGAATGATGAAGAAGTTATCTTCGATATCTATTTGTCCAGGAAGTATCTAGATTAGTTGAAGAGTGAAATCTGGGCAATTGGTCAAGTCGGAGTAACAAATTTTCCCAAGTTGTTCTATGACAATGAATTAGGTGCTACTTGGGAGGTAACCTAAGGTAGATCCTAGCGCTTAGGCGCCCAGGCATGCTTTTTGACCCCTTAAGTTTTATTTTTCTTTAATTTTGTGCATCAGGGATAATGCATATCTTTTTCAATGGAGTATGGATAGTTATGGGCCTCAGTGAAGTCTGAGTAGCTTATGGTCCATAACTACCCAAATTTTTAATCCTGGGATTTTTCGACCTGTGTTTTTGTTCCCTATAGATATTTATTTTCTATTGAACCAGCATGTTTAGGATCTTTAGATAATATTTGTAGCATATAGTACCAATACTTATGACATATAACATGTTTTTACATTTTTTTTTTGAAAAATGATACTGATCAAAAATTTTGATTAAGTACTTTGATAGTAACCATGGATGTTTAGGTGCCTGACAATATTTGTTTTGATAAGTGATGGTGCATTGAGATTAAAAAATATGATCTGTGAGTCTTTTGTAGATAATGTATCCAGTGTTATGTGATTGTGAGCATAATTTGATAAATTCATGTATTTTGTGCTAAATCAAAACTTGCCCTGTTACTCTAAGTTATAATGTAGATTAATTGGATCAATAAAGGATCTTAGGCCATTATTCTTAGATAGTCCACTTTAGACTAAAAATACCTTACCAAATTGATGATATATCCCTTGTTCCTAATGTTTGAGCCTAACATGTACCTATTCTTTGAAAATACCAGATTAGCCTAGCCTTTTCTAGTGAAAAATCCTAAAATTGTTAGCTAGTTTATTGCTCAAAAAGGAAAAGAAAGCACCTAGAGAAGCTCGAAATGGGAAAAAGGGAGAATAAGGTGAAAATAATAGAGTTGGTAGGGCAAAAGTGTAGAAAAATGCAGTTTCAAAGATGGCCTTTAGTCACTATTTTCCCAAGATATCATACCCAATCCCCCTGAGCCTATGTTACAAGCCTATAAAGTCCTGTGAGGGTGACCATTTTTGGATAGTCCTATGGTATTAGTCACCATGTATGAATATCTCTTGTAATTATAGGGGCAATCGTATGGTATTAGTCACTATGCATCATATCTATTGTTAGGGTGAGCATTTTTGCACAGTCTCAAGTTCAAATAGGAAACTATTATTGAGTGTCAGAGGTGGGACTTCTTTCTGTGAAGGCACTTGCATTGAATTGTTAGCATTTGACTTGTTTAGTCATTGTAGACTATTGATAACCCCTTGCTTATCAATGTTGTGTTGTCACATGCACCAGTTTGCATTAGTTTGCTAAATAGCTACATTGATTTGCTAAATAGTTATTTAATCCTATTTTAAAAAGTTGGTGTGGGTAGCTGAGTCTGAGATGTAGTTGTGTATTCCGTTGAGTTGAGATCTCTTTTTCATTATGTTGTCTGTATAGATTGAGTATGTCGCATGAGGAAAAGCAATAATTTTATACCGAGGGTGTTGATGTGCTACCAAAATACAACACTTTTTATGATAAAAACATGGGATATTGTGTGTTGTCAATGCAACTTTAGTTGTTTTTATGTGTTTTTGTGTTTAGATTTACAGGATAAAAAGGTGGTCATGATTTGGGGAAAAATTACAGAAGTTGCTGTTTTTGCTTTTGTATGAGTCCTTCTACGGGTCGTAGAGCATTCTACAAATCATAGATAAGTTTTGTGAGGGTTTTCAGTAAGGGGCTATTTCACTCTACAAGTCATAGATAAGTTTCATGAGTATTTCCAGTACGGGGCTATTTGCTGAAGTTGATGTCTACGAACATTCAAACAAGTTGTGGAGCGGAGTATGAGTCGTAGACTACCTTTCATGCCCTAAGGATCAGAGAAGTGGACTTGCAGGAAATTCATCAGAAGAAACCCCCTTTACAGGTTGTAAACCACTTTACAAGTCATAAAGGGGTGTCATAGAATCATCTACACATAGCATCAATAGCTAAATCCATAACTAGGTTTATGGGAACCATGAAAAACTAACAAAGTAAAATCGAATAATTAACAATTCTTGGAAGGTGTATATGCATGTATTAATTAACTGTCTTCATTTTGCATGTTTTCCAGTGGTGGCCAAAATTAGAACTCACCTAGTGTTATCGACTGGACCAAGGTAGTAATGAATAGGAAAAGAGATTAATTAATAGGATCTGATTGATGTGTTCTAGTCTAACCAACCAAACTGGGCCAAGGAGAGGTTGTACTAGGACTTATAGAAAATGGGTAGTAATGCACACCATGCAGATGGGCCAAGTCAAAGAGTAAAATTTGCCTCTCACTTTTGACCAAAGGGCATGGTGAACATAAATTAGCGTTATGCATGCTATCCACTAGATATGAATCAGGTTATCTAGTAATACTAAGTTGGGAATCATGGGGAACACAATACCCTAGTTGCTCTCTATTATTAATTTTTCTCTCGAGATAGTTAGCTAGTTTATTTTTCTCATTGATTATTGCAAACACCCCCCTCTTGGGGAATTGAGTCGGTTAACTACTTGGATTTAATATGTGTGATTTCTCTTTAGTCTACGTATTCCATGTGGGTTCGACCCTAACCTTAGTTAGGTTCTATATCTTGATAGTGACTGCTTTATCCTCTCAAAATAAGGTGTAACTTTGGTGATATCAGTACAGCACCCATAGGGTAGCATAGGGATAACCTAAGCTAAGTACCAAGAGGCTAGATAATTAGACGGATGTTACCTATCAAGAATTATATCGTAGCCTAGCTGCTATAAAGGATTTTCCCAAGGTAACCATATATCGGGCTCTAGTCCCCAGGACTAACCGGTCACGCAGAAAGGCCCATTCAGGACGACTGGCACCTATTGCCGATAAGGCTTAGGAGAACCAACCTGTACCTATGAACCTTCTATATATATTGTAAGGGGTTTCCAGATTCAACAAGCTTTTAAGGAAGTAGATAGTAATAACAAGCCAAAAGAAAATGCATATGACTACGCCGTTGGTGCCACGATGTCTAAAGTACGAGACATGGCTATACTTTACTTTACATTGTCTACAATGACTCTAGATAAGGAAAAGTATCTGATAAGGGTCGGGATAGGCCCTGCCTCAACTAACTATACAATACAAAATACAAACTCTAGACACTCACACAAAGACCCAAAGCAACCTAGAGCTCGATAACAACAGTTGGATAGCCTGTGGTCCTATTGGGGAGATCTACTAGTACATGTACCTGCAATCTGAAATGCAGGTCCTCCGTGAGGGATGTCAGTACAAGGTAATTACTTAATATTTCAGGCAGGAAATACTGTATATGAAGTAATAATTAAAATGAATTATGCACTGGTGTAAGGATAAGAAACCACCTTTAGTAACACAATGGAATCATGTACTTTATGTTCTTTTTATTAATTTACCTTTACTGTATAATCTGCGCAAAATATGTAATACAAATGATCAGCTAATCAGTGGTAAATCTATATCAGGATCGCCCCTGCTAAGCTTTTGCTTTCACCCCTAGGGCTACCACCCGTAATAGGATCAACCCTGGCTAGGTGATTCTTCCACCTCTTGGGTTACTAGCCATCAATAAGCAATATACTTTATCTTTTATTTACCTTTGAGATGATTCTTTTGGTGGTCATAATATCTAAGTTGTAGGACAATAGATGTAGCATATGAGAAACAAATAATCATACAAGACAATACGACAAAGGAAAGAGTATGTTACATAAATAATGAAATGAATAC
>DF358645.1:2749-66165 GCA_000787875.1 Solanum virginianum
TGCTTATACAGAGATTTCAACTTAAACTTTCAAATTCTTCAAAAGCATCCTCAAGTGACACACTTTCTGAAAATAACACTATTAGTCTCAAGATTGGCCATGGTACCAAAACACCAATATACGGGTTGTAACATCTACATCATGGACTTATCGCAAACTAGTTCAACAGGTTCCTTAATTTTCTATTTTCACTTAAGGGCAATTGGGTAATAACCCAATGCCTATATAAATGTGAAAGCATTATTCCTTAGCCATTTTTAAGCCCAAAAGCTCACAAAAATCTCTCAAATTTTATCCAAAACATCATCAACTATCCCATCAAATTTCAAATATCTCAAGAACATGCTTTGGACTTCGACAGCGCAATTTAAGCCTCAAGTGTTTGTCAAATTTTCTTCAAGAAAGTCTCAAGTTAAAGGTATGTTGGCTTCATTCATGGGAATTCTTCTACCCATGAAGCCAATCCCTCTCTCTTTATCAAATTTCATGATTTTAAGGTTGAATACTTTATACTTCATTTATGGGGATGCTTCCACCCGTTAAGCCAATCCTTCTCTCTTTATCAAATTTTATGATTTTAAGGTTGAATACTTTATAGGTAATTCTTATTATGCATTGTACACATGATTTAAGTTTGAATTCTTCAAGTAATGATTTTATTATGCTTAAATACTATTGGGATTTTATATTGTGATGGATTTTGTGATATTAAAATTATGTACTCTATGATACTATGAAAAGCTATGAAAGGACTTGTGGATTTCATGATAGGTAAAATGAGGGTTGTACTACAATATTGGTGGGTTGATTTGCATGACTTTAAAATAAATTTATTTTACTCCTCTCATGTTCTATACTCTTGAATTACATGATTTCAAGCTTATCTATATATTTCTGACCATGTTTTGACTAAAGTATTTGACTAGATCCTATATTGATGGGAGACCTATTTTAATACATGTGAATTACAAAATATTATAAATGCTAAAGGGCTATTACGCATGCTATGAGATCATGAGAATGTTACAAATGTATGACTAATATAAAGCCCTTTCTTGATATTATAATGTGATTGTTAGATGAGCTAGTCATATGATGCTACCTTGAGTTATGAAATTGTGTAAGCTATGAATATGTATATGAATTGAGTTTTTCGTGGGAATGTTGACCTAATATTGAGCGGACCTCGAATGGTAGCCATTGTCCCATAACTATGTGACACTATAGGGTATTGTGTTAGATCTACCGAAAAGGTCATGCCATAAGGTACATTACATTGTAATCGATACTAAAAAGATTGTATCATAAGGTAGGAACATATCTTAATGTCTGTCAAAAAGCCATGTCATAAGGTAAACATATCTTGCGACACCTATGAAAAAGGCTATGTCATAAGGTAAGGACATCTTGTGACACCCACAAAAAAGACCATGCCATAAGGTAGGGATATTTTTCAAAATTCTTCGAAAAGGTTATATTTTAAGGTGAGTGGATGCTTTGCCTTAGCAAAGTAGACCACTCCTTTTTCAATGTGGAGTGAACACTAGGATTCTAAGTAGTAGCTCACTTGGTCTTATTTTTCAGTTATGGTCCCTCCTCACCTATCTATGATACATCACATGATTTAATTATTCTTTATGCGCATATTGGTTAAAACATTAATCATTAATGTCATATTAAGCTTATATCCATTCACTATGAATACGTATATTGTTTAATTATGGATTATACTCCCTTGTCGCATTGAACTCTTCATAATTGGTACATTCAAAGTACTAATGCATACTTCTTTTGCTGACATGATCTAACTATGTAGTGGTCGGAGCTTTTTATTCATCCTCCTCCATATGGCTAGCCGGATCGTTTGAAGATTGCTATTGGTGAGTCCTCCACTTTGGGACAATCTCTACCTTGCTTTCATGCTTTTGTCAAGACTTGACTATTTTTGGGTACTTATCTTTTGAGGGTGAGTCTAAGCGATATCTTGGCTCCCCTTCCATTATTATTAGAGGTGTTGTTGGATATAAAAATTTATGTATTGATCTTGACTCCTACTATGACTATGTATTATGAAAGACTTCCCTTAGTCCTTTTATTCCATTTTTTTCTTGTTGTACATTGATGATGAGATAGAAGTCCCAAGTCCCTAAAACATCCCCATAGCGTGAGTCATACTTACCCACCCCTTAGACTTTAATTTTCTATGTGATTCATGCAAATTCTTTTCCCTATAACATCCCCATAGCTTGAGTCCAAAGTCCTGTTCCCCTTAGAATTATTTGTTGCTTGCTTGTTATTTATTTTGCTTTCTGCAACCAAGGATGTGCAAATGATATGCTAAGAGGCTTGGTTGGGTTTCCTTCTGGTTTTCCATTTGTCGTGTCATTTCTAGGCCCTAGGCTTGGTTCGTGATGGACATGAGACTTTCTTCACTTTCCATCAACATCAATATTATCAAATAGCATCACATAGGGGATAGAGACTAAAGGACAAGACTCCACAAAAGCTTAACATCTCATTATAGGTGCACAGCATAAATATGATATCTAACAATATCTCTAAAATGAGAGTAAGACCAGGGCCAAGACATGTCTTGAGTTTTCTCTCAAAGTACATAGTAAAATGAAATAAATCTCAATATAGGCAAGATCGAAATTGGATTTTGTCCCTAAAATGGAGGACTCACCAGTCAATGATCTTCACGAATCCAAGGTAGCCATGTGGAGGAGGATGAATTGGAGATCTAGTCCCTACATGTTTGGATCATGTAGACAAAAAGTATGTGTTATTACTTGGAATGTACAAGTATATGAGGTGCAAGGCAACAATAGATCACAAGCTTCATAAACAAGATGCATAATAATATACACTAGAATATAAGCTTAATATCACATGTATGAGTATGCTTGAAAGAAAAATTGCATGAAACATAAGTTCATTATATCATACATACATAGGAGAAGATCATAACTGACATAGACCATGTGAGCTACTATATAAAATCCAATGAACTCCTTCTATTTGAAAAAGGCCAATTAACTCCTTCCATTGGGAGAAAGTGAATCTACTTGCCAAGGTAGATATCAATAAACTTACTAACTTCACAATTGCATCCTTCATGAACCTAATGGCTTATATGGATCTGCTAGCCTAAATGTAGCCTACAAGAGCTCCTCTGGTGGCACATAGGTTAAGAGATAAAGGGTTGCTACTAGGTTTCTCTTTTTGAATCCCACCATAATGACCTAATCGGTGCTAACCCATTCCGACGGAATATCTTTGAAAATATAAACGCAATCATAATCATCATAAACATAAAAGGATAGCTTTAGCATCATATACATATAGGATTAGTTCATCTTGACTTAAGATACATATTTAGGGCTTTTCCCTTTTAAAAAGGTTCTATCTTCAACTGAATGACCCCAAAAAGTGCCCGAAAATGTGCCTCGGAAGTGCCCATATTCATAATTTCCATATATCTCAAAATCCATGCGTGTTATCAAAAATTCGACTTCATATTCTTTATCAGGGGGAAAAATTGAGTGGGAAATTGGTATAACCCTGATTTTAGAGCAATTAGATCAAAAATTCATTTTCCAAACTTTGCAAACTCCAAAGATGACCCATGCCCCTAGTGCGACATAGCTACGGCACGAACCAGTGTTAAAATTGTGCTAATTTTCTATTTCGATCCAAGGCCTTTGGGTCTTGGGCCTAAGTCTTCCCATCCGTAAAAACACATATACTTAGTCATTTTTCAAACCCATATCATATAAGACATTCGCCAAAACATTCTCAAACACTTAGACATATATTTCACTCAAAATCAAGGGTCCCCAAACTCATTCTAGATCATAAGGAATTCACTCAAACTTTAAGTTCTCAATCAAATCTTCATCAAGGAATTCTCCAAAGTTGAGGTATGTAGGTGTCAACCATTGGATCATTTCACTCATGGTGCTGAACCTTCCTTTTTACATAAATTGTATGTTTCTAAGTTGATTTACTTATGGGTCTTACTTATTATGAATTTTACTATGAACTATACTGGGGTTTCATAAATCTGTGACTATTTAAGCATGCTTTGAGCTGTGAAGTTATGATTTATTTTGAGATTTGATAAAGGGTTTCAATGTATATTACATGAGGGCAATACCAAGTGTTGGTGGGTTGATTTACTTCAAGTTTTCTTGCATGATTTCACTCTTGAATTGCATGGTTTTATAATACAATTACACACCCACCAAATGTTTCATGAAATGTTCGGTCATGGATTCTTTAGCTATTGAAGGTCTAATGCATGGCTTATGAGTTAAGTGACATTATGAAACGGAATACCAACTCTTGATTAGCTATTCTTTAGCTATTCTGTACAACTCGTAGAATGCTCTACGATCCATAAAGGGTCTTCTAAATCATCAAAAACCAGTAATCTTCTGCATTTTTGCTCCAAAACATGGCCAACCTTTATTCCAATCTAAACCCAAAAACATATGACTCACAAATATCACATTGAGAAAATCCTAAGTTTTAAGCATAAAATGTGTTGTATTTTGCAGCACATCAACACCCTCAACTTAAAATTATTTCTTGTCCTCAAGTGCTGACTTAATCTATATAGACACAGACATCAACTTAATAGAATATATCACATACAATTCAAACTCAGATACCCACAGCAGCTTTTTAAAATAGTATCAGATAGCTATTTCGCAAACCAATGCAAATTGGTGCATATGACAACATAATTATGACAAGCAAGAGGTTATCAACAGTCCATAATCAATGAACAAATCAAAGGCTAACAATGCAATGCAAGCACCCTCATAGAAAGAAGTCCTATATCAGACACTTAATCATGATTTCATGCTTGACCTTGGGACTCGGCAAAAACACTAACTCTCACTAAAGATATTCATGCATGATGACTAATACCGTATGCTTGCCCCTATATTCATCACTCACACCTTTAACTAACTGCACTGGGATTACTATAGGACTTTCTATGCTTGTAACGTAGCCTCAGGGGGCTTTGGTATGATATTTTAGGAAATTAGCGACTAAAGGCCCTCCATGAAATAACGTTTTCCTTATTTAAGCTTTTTTGAGTGCTTTCTTCTAATTTTAAAACTTTTTGCCTTGTTTTTATGCTTATTTTTCCTTTTTAGCTCAATCTAAGGCATCTTTTATTTTTCTTATACCTGGTGCATAATTTTTCTTCTTTTTCTCCTTCATAACTCACTCCCTTATTTTTGTGATTTTACCCTTACACCAACCACAATTAACTTAGGCTTTTGACTTATGATGAAGTAACAATATCTCTTCCCTGAACCAGGGTCACTTTCGGTAACCATCTTAAACTTAGGCTATTTGCCTCAGTCAAGGTTCCCAATGCTCAAGGAAAGACAAGGGCCAATTTCAGGATTTTTCACTAGATACAGCTAGGTTAATTAGGTGTTTAGAAAGAATTGCTGCATATAAGGCTCAAATATTTGGAACAAGGGATATAACATCAGTTGGTTTGTTATTTTTAGGCTAAAGTGGACTTTTTCAGAACAAAGACCTAAGATCCTTTTCTAATACATTAAAAATACAATCTAACTTAGAGTAATAGGGCAAGTACTGAATAGTACAAAATATATGAATCTACCAAAATAAGCTCACACTCTCATGGCATTGCATATATTATCAACAAAAGACTCATATATCATGCTGCTCATATCAATTTACTCTTACTTATCAGAACAGATATTGTCAAACACCTAAACATGTGTGGTTACTATATAACAACTAATCAAAATTTTTGGTGGGTACCAATTTTCAAAACATAACATAAATACATGTTATATGACATAAGTATTAGTACTATATGCTATATATATTGACTAAACATCTTGAACATGTTGGTTCAATAAAAATTGAATATCCACGATAAAAAAGAGCACAACTAAGAAAACCTCGGGGCCAAAAATTGGTGTAGTTATGGACCATAAGCTACTCAGACCTCACTAAGGACTATAACTACCCATACCCCATTGAAAAAGATTTGGATTGTCCCTAACTTACAAAATCAAGAAAAATAAACACATAAAAGGGTAAAAAACATACCTTGGCGCCTACTCTTTGGTCTCTGGCTGAGTCTGGCCATCCCCTCCTATGAGCTAGTCTCCTCAGCAATAGTACTCTGTTTAGAGGGGCCAATACAACTCCACTGATCCTCCTCCCGAGCTCATCTAATCTCCTCCTCATGCATCGATTCTCTTAAGGCATACTCGAGATCCCTCTCCTTTGACCTCCTCACATATACACATCTGTAGTCTGGGTCCTCATCTGTAAAGGACTCTTTCTGAGGGAAGAATGGGTAGGCTCATGGGAGCAAATAGATCAAGCCTTTGCACTGGATATATCATCTTTGGTAGTGTGAATGGTGTCATTGGTAAAGTTATCATTTCAGCCCTAAGCTGCTGGATCTCTATCTGCATGGCTGAAAAATCTAAAGGCTGGGCCTCAGCTAATCTTTTTTGCATCTTCTCCTCAAAGGCGTCGATGCGGGCATCGATGACAGAAATACGGTCCTAAATAGCAGCAACCTTGAATGCCTGCATCTGACCCTCTGAGTTCGAGATAGCCTACCAAACCCATGGCCTAATCTGCTGAAAGAGCTTAGTCAAGTATGCCTTGGCATGTGCTAATCGCTACGCCATGGCCTGTATATAAGTGGCAGACACGTAGACTATGCACTCTATAGGAGTCTTTAAAGTAGTAGCCTCTAGTGCAGTAGCGGCAATAATGAGCCCCCCTCTTCATCTGCACTATACTGCAGGTGCCTCTCCTATGTAGTAGTAGCTGCAGCAGTGGTACCAATCTCAGAACCCTTAGGTGGTGGTGCCGGGGCGAACATCTTTTGCGAATGCGGAGGCTGTGCTCACCAGAAAGCCACCAGGTTCTCATCAGCCTTGATCAGGCTGGGCTCCAAATTGTGGTGGACCTTTACCAACCAATCCAGCTAGTGTAGTATCTCTACCCTAGACTCTAAATAGAGTTTGTTGACCATAAAAGGGAAAGGGATAGAGGTGGCCCTCTTTAGTATGGCATCATGTATCTGTTTGGCCATGAGGTGGATCAAATCAAAGTAATAGCTAGCTAAGATGCTGGTATCCAAAAAAGCATACACTAGCGTAAGATTATTGTCCACAAGTGTTGGCCAGATATAGAAATGAACAATAGCCAAAATTTGGCGGGCAAGCTGATTGAAGCCTTTACAATTGGCTCTACATGGGTAGTAACCCAACCAGGTTCCGAACCCTACTCTACAATATGACTATCCACCTATCTCAAAAGTGTGGCCTGATGCTTAGGATCTTTCATGATCAATTGGTTCATCGCCTACCCTAACCGTAATCAAACTTTACAGTGGATCTGAGGGCATGGTACTCAGGACCAAAAAGTATATAGTGGGTGGTCTTCTTTGAAATGTCTACCCGTCGACCTCTCACTCATGTCTATGTCATCCTGGGTTGAGTGACAGGTCTCTTCCCCTTCGAAAAAGCAAGCTGGATGGTGATTGCGTAGAATTCCTTCACCAGCATCGGGGAGTACCGACCAAGAGACTCTATCAGCCACATAAGCCCATAATGAATCATCGTGTCCTGTGGACCGCGAACCCGAGTAAATCTATCAGCTATACCTCTAAGCTTCTTATAGATATAATGAGTCATGTTAGCTTGCTTCTTTGGCCGCATGCCCTCCAAATATATCACCTCCATGCTCTGAACACACCACCAGTTAGTAGAGGCATCTGGTATTGATGATGATGGTGTGATAGAGGACTCAATATCTTCTCCTTCCTTATAGTTATCCTCAGAACTAGACTCCTCTCAAGATGGAGTCTTCTATGGTATGTTGCTCCCACTTGCATCACTACCTCCCTCTTCAGAATAGGAAGGACTAACAACTTGAGCTTGAGTATGCCCTGTTTTGGCTATGGCTCTGGTCTGTGGTGTTGGAACATTTGGATTTGATGTGACATCGAGTGTCTCAAGTGACCCACTAAGTTGAGGGGTCTACTCGTTACTGGAATGCTCGTCATCTGAAGGGTCATCCTTGAGCTTTCTCCTCAGAACCTCAATCATAGCAAGTCTACCTTTTCGGTCTATAACACTTGAAACATAGACTTAAAGGTAACATTACTAGCCCCAAGAATCAAAAAATGATATATAAAAATTATCTAGTTCAGTTGTAGAAGGGTTCTATAAAAGCCCCTTTATGAGTCATAGTGAATACTTTGAGTCATAAAGTTTTCTTATGGACCAGTGGTCTAAACCACTTTTAGTTACTAGAAAGGTCTATAAGACCATATACATGATTTACAACTCGTAGATTGGGGTTAGAACATTCTAGTGAGTAATTAAATCAGATAGGTGTCTACGAGACCTATCTACGAGTCCTAAAGTGATCTATGACCTGTAGAAGGTCTCGTCTAATGGATACTCAAAAATATCAAGTTTTTGGAAATATATGTGAGGGGCAATTATGACTCGTGGATTGCTCTACAGGTTGGACTAGAAATCTCAATCACCTAAGTTTCTAATTCCATCACACGGACTCCAAAAGACATTTTCAACAACTCATTCTTAGCATCAAAGCAAGAACACTCACAGCCATATGATTAGCACACAACAACCAATCCCCCAAACATGTTCAGACAAACATACCCTATTGAAAATGACTAATCATCAATTTCCTATCATTTTTACTATCCCTAATTCATCTTAGCTATCATGTACCTATGTCATCACACACCAATTCTACAAACAACAATCATTCAATATCATTCAATCATATATGATGGATGATTCAATAGGCATAAACATGAAGTATTCATATGATCAAAATTCCCAGTTCCAGAATCAATTAACAATTCAACTAAGGGTAACATAATTTCACATAACACAATTCAAATTCAACAAGGATTTCATGCTTAAAAACCATACCAATCATAATCATCAACTCAATCAATTAACCAAGGCAAATTAAGGTTTTAAAATTAAACTGTGAACTTACAAAGAGTGGAGATTAATTTGAAGAAGAAAAAGAGAGATTTGAATGATCACAAAGCCCTAGATGCCAGAAATCTGGTCGAAAAATAAGTTACGGTGGCTAAAAATTGATCGAATGTTTTAGGGAGGGATATGTTGGATGATTTTCGTCAATTTAGGTCAAATAGGGTTCAAATTAATTTGACCCCTCCTTTTATTATTTTACCGGGTTGTCTGAGAATTAACTGGGTCTGGGTATACAAAACCCCGATGATGAGTCATAGATGGCTCTATGGCTTATAAGTGATGATTCCGTAGAACCCTTCGTATATAGCAAAATTTCAGGAACTTACCTGCCATTTATGACATGTAATTTGATCTACGAATCATAAAGTTGGCTTGTGGATTAGAGTGCACAATTTTTTGGCTTACTGGAAATCTCTAAGACGTGGGGTAGGAGTCATAGACTGCTTTACGACTCATAAACCAAGTCATAGAGACTGAACCTGATGTTCCTCTCAGCCAAATTTTCTGACTTAATCCTGTAAATGGATACTCTTCATTAAATATATTGTTACACTATATACAACCAGCCATTGGCCAAAATTGCAGTCAAAACAAAACAAAACAACTACCTATGAATCCAACAACTAAAAATAAACTTATAACTATGCAATTACATAAAAAACCTTTGATTACCTCCCAAGTAGCACCTGATTTTTTATCGTAGTACGACTTAGTCAAATTGATTACTCAGACTTCACCAATTGACCAGACTTCACTCATAAGCTCATTTGGATGCTTCATGGACTAACGAATGTCGAAGACAACTTCTTCATCATTTAATCTAAACCTGAATGACCAGCATTCATATCCACTATAGCTCATCCAGTGCCTAGGAATGATCTTTCCAAGATTATTGGGATGTCAAAGTCAACCTCACAATCTATAATCACAAAGTCTGTAGGGAATGTTAATGTTTTTACTTTAACCAACACATCATACAGTATCCCTACAAACTTTTTCACCATTCAATCTGCCATCAACAACCATATGTGAATAAGAGTAGGGGCTCCTCAATCCAAGCTTCTTGTTGACCGCAAGAGGCATCGAATTGATACTGGCACCTAAATTAAATAGTGTCCTTGCGAACTCCGCATCTCCTATAGTGCAAGGTATATTAAAAGCATCTGGATCTTCAGGTTTTTGAGCTAAGGATTTCGTAGTGATAACACTGCAATATTGATGGTCTTAAGAAAGTTCCTAACTTATAGTGTGCTTTTTGGTGACCATATCCTTCATATACTTGGCATAGCTCGGTATTTTCTCCAAAGCCTCAATAAGAGAGATGTTGATGGATAGCTGCTTGAGCATGGAGAGAAAGTGCTTGAACTTGCCTTCCTCCTCCCTCTTTATGAATTCTTTAGGGAAAGGACGAGGAGGCCTAAGGACGGGCTTAAATTTCTATGGAACTTCAGCTGCTTCGCTCACCCCATTCTTGTCTTGATCATCTCCTTCATACACATCCATTGTTGTAACAATCTCCTCACAAAAATCTTCCTCATCAACCGAAATGAAAGGATCAGTTAGGCTTTTTCCACCACTAGTAGTAATCGCTATACATTGCCCTTCATTCTTAGGATTTTGCACTGTGTTGCTAGGCAATGCACCCTTCTGATGCTGATTCAACTGAGTTGATATTTGATAAATTGTAATGAGACTCTACCTTTTGATCAATACTAGAGATCTCAATTTCCATGCCCCTTAGGGTCTCATCTTGTGTCTTACCCTTCTTCAATAGGCGATCAAATATCTCTTCAATTCAAGAATTACATGTATTGGCTTTTCCCAATTGTGTGGTGCACATAAGGACCATTTCTAAAGCCTTCTCTCTGACACCTATCTATATCTAGACCCATGTTCCTATCATAGTAACCTCCATGATTGTCTCTGAAATCTTAATCTCTATCATAGTTCCAACATTGCTTTCCTTGACCTTAGTATCAATATTCCTAATTGGACCTTTGGACGTTGGTCCAAAAACACCCCATATGATCATTCGAAAAATAAGTATCTTCCTCATAATATGAGTCCTTCTAGATAGGTGCACGTAGAGGTTAGTGAACCACTGCATTCACTCTCTCTTGGTTTTGCTTGATCACCACATCCATGCTTGTGCAAAGCTGAGCATGTTGGGTCAAGGCTGCATTCACTGCATCATTAGCTTTTCCTTGGGTCTTTCTTCTTATAGTTTAGTGGATCTCTGGATCAAGTAGAGTTAAGGAATTGCCTTTACTCCAAGTGTTGGGTATACACTACTCGTATACCCTGCATATAAAAAAATAACAAAAGAAAAAGTAAAATCAAGGGAACTAAGGATTAACATTCAAATTGCTTAATGAATCAAGATAAGTCAAGCCAAATTCCCCAGCAACGGCGCTAAAATCTTTGATGCGGTAGTTGTCAAGATATAAAACCAAACTAAGATTTGGGTTCAACCTATAGGGTATACGTAGACTATAGACAAATTCACTAATAAAAAGTTCAAGTAGTTAACCAACTCAATTCCCTAAGGGAGGGCGGGTTTGCAATAATGAATAAGAAAATAAACTAAGCTAATTATCACGAGAGACAATCAATAATCTAGAGCAACTAGAGTATTGTGTTCTCCATGATTCCCCAATATAGTATCATTAGATAACCCAATTCTTATCTAGTGTATAGTATGCAGAACAGTAATTTATGTTCTCCAAACCCTTTGGCCCAAGTGAAGGGTGAATTTCACTATGCAACTTGGCCTATCTCCATAGTGTGCAGTACTAACAATTACCTATGAGTCCCAGTACAACCTCCCCGTAGCCCCATTTTTGTTGATTAAATGAGAACACATCAATCGAATTTGGTTAATCAATATCTTTTCCTATTCATTACTACCTTGTTCCAGCCAGCAATATTAGGCAGGTTCTAATGTTGGCCACCACTAGAAAACATGCAAAACGAAGATAATTGATTAATACATGCATATACCTAACCCAAGAATTGTAAATTATCTGGGTTTACTTTGTTAGTTCTTCATGGTTCCCCAAAACCTAGTAGTGGACTTAGCTTCTCATGTTATGTGTAGATGAAGAAATTATGAATTGAGAAAATACAATTAAAAACTTGCATAATTGAATTAAGATCAAACAAACTTCAGAAGAAAGAGAAGCACAAGCTTCAACATAAAGTTTACCCACAATTATTTTTTCTCAATCTTTTGTCTCAAGTATTGGGTTCTCTAAATACAAACCTTAAAAGCACTGAATAATGATATCTTCTCCTAAAAAATAACCTAAAAGTACTATTTATGGTATTTACAATTATGTCATAAATAAAATAGAAAAACTGCTTCGAAATATCCTCTATGACTCTAGAATGCTCTATAATCCGTAGAGGGTCTCGTAAATCATCAAAAAATTAGCAATCTTCTGCAAGTTTCCTAAATCATGGCCAACCTATATTCGTACAAATCTAAACACAAAAACACATCAAACCCAAAAATATTGCATTGAGAACACACAAAATCCTAAGTTTTAAGCATCAAATGTATTTTATTTTAGTAGTACATCACCAGACCCAGAGGTACCATTAATTTTAGGATGCCCATTCTTGGCAACAGGAGGGGCTTTGATTGATATTACAGCAGGAATGTTGACAATATAAGCATATGACAAGGTGGAAATGTCTGATTTCTACAAAGCCTTGAAATTTCCTAATGTATATAAGGGACCATCATCAATCGCTATGATGGTAAAGAGGTAGCAATTCATCAAGTGAAAGCAAAGGACCCTTTGGAGAAGGTTCTGTTAAATCATGAGCTAGAGGCGGAAATTGATGCAAAAGATATAGCTAGCATGCTGGATAGTCCAAATGTGAGCATGCTAAAGAAATTTGTGGAGCCCTTGGATAGAGGGTTGGGTCCACCACCCAAACCATCCATTAAGGCTGTTCAAAAGCTCAAATTGAAGCCACTCCCATCACACCTCAAATATGCTTTCCTTGGAGTAAATATTACTTTATCCATAATCATATCATCTTTTTTGTCTGTAGAACGGGTTAAAGCTGCCCTCAGAGTGTTAAAAAGCCAGAAGAGGACGATGGGTTGGAAAATGGTAAACCTATATGGAATATACCTAGGACTTTTCATATATATAATTTTTATGGAAGAAGGACACAAGCCTTTAACATAGTTGTGGTGCAAATTGAACTCAGTAATAAACGACGTAGTCAAGAAAGATATCATAAAGTGGTTAGATGTTGGGATAATTTACACACTCTTTGACAGTAAATGGGCAAGCCTGGTGCAATGTGTACCCAAAAAGGGTGGGATGACTATAGTGACAAATAAGATGAATGAGCTAATCCTCACCAAGACAATTATTGGGTGGTGATTCTGCATGGACTACCACAAGAGAAATGATGCCACTAGGAAGGACCACTACCCAGTTCTCTTTATTGATTAGATATTTGCTGGATTATTAGGTCAGTAATACTATTATTTTTTTGATGGGTACTCAGGGTACAACTAGATCACTATTGCCCCTAAGGACCAAGAAACAATCACCTTCACATGTCCTTATATGTCATATGCTTTTAAAAGGATGTTATTTGCATTGTGTAATGCACCAAAAACATTCCAAAGGTACATGATGGCAATCTTTCATGATATGCTGGAGGAATTTGTCAAAATTTTCATGGATAACTTTTTAGTGTTTGGAGATTCTTTTGAGGTATGTTTGTAGAATTTGGATAAAGTATTAGCAAGATGTGGAGTAACTAATCTTGTCCTAAACTAAGAGAAGTTTCATTTCCTAGTGATGAAAAGGATTGTTCTAGGTCACAAGGTATCAAAGAAGGAGTTGGAGGTAGATAAAGTTATTATTAAAGTGATTGAGAAATTTCCTCCACCATTTTTAGTCAAGGGAGTCTGAAGCTTCTTGGGACATGCTGGGTTTTATATGACGTTTATAAAGGACTTGTCAAAAATCACAAGACCAAAATGTGGCTTGTTGGAAAAAGAGGTAATGTTTAACTTTGATGATAAATGTATGCAGGTCATGGAGATGGTCAAGAAGAGGTTAGTATAAACTACAATCTTGATGGCCCCAAATTGGGAGCTACTATTCGATCTAATGTGTGATGCTAGTGATACAGCTGTGGGAGCCATCTTAGGATAGTGAAAATACAAGATTTTTCATATTATTTATTATGCTACAAAGATCCTAGACACGACTAGGTAAATTACACTGTCAAAGAGAAGGAGATATTGACATTTGTGTATGCCTTTGACAAAATCCAATGTAATTTGGTTGGTATGAAGGCTATTGTATTTATAAATCATGCATCTCTAAGATACCTATTAAGTAAGAAGGATGCTAAGCTGAGATCATCTTATATCCTGCTATTGCAAGAGTTTGACATAGAGATTCGAGATCGTAAGGGGTGAAAATCAAATAGTAGACCACCTATCTAGACTTCCTCTCACATTAAAAAGTAGGGCTGAATAAAAAAAGAGTTTGCAGATGAATGACTACTAGCCTATAAGGTGTTTGAGTTGTCTTGGTATGCAGACACTAGGAAGTACTTAGTCAGTAAAGTGTTTCCACCTGAGGTAACAACCCAGTAGAAGAAGAAGTTGGTTCATGAGTGAAGGTTCTACATTTGGGATGAGGCATATCTCTTCAAACAAGGGCTAGACTGAATAATTCAAAGGTGTGTGTCAAACATTGAGACCCTCTAGGTTGTAGAGAGATGTCATGCTTCACCCTGCTGAGGATACCATATAGCCAAAAGAACTACTCATAAAGTAATCCAATCTGATATCTTTTGTCCTACCTAATTTAGATATAATACAGGGTATGCAAAGAGCTGTGACAAATTCCAAAAGATGGGAACCACCTCGAGGAGGCATGAGATGCCATTGAATAACATTTTAGAAGTTAGAGATATTTTATGTATGGGAGATGATTTCATCGGACCATTCCACCCTCCTTTTGAAATTAATACAATATGGTTTTTGTGAACTATATCTCCAAATGGGTGGAGGCAATAGAACTTAAAAAAGCATATATTCACTATATTTAGCACTCTAAGAGTCATCATTGGTGATGGAAGGACACACTTAATCAATAAGATAGAAAAGAACTTATTTGTTGAATTTGGTGTGAGGCATAAAGTAGCTACTACATATCAACCAAAAACTAGTGGACTATTTAAGGTATCCAATAAGGAAGTCAAGCAAATTCTACAAAAGATTATGAATGCAACAAGGAAAGATTTGGCACTCAAACTGGTTAAAGCTTTGTGGGCTTATCGAACGATGTACAAGACTTACATTGGTATATACCCTTATCAGATAATGTTTGGTAAGGCTTGCTACCTACCAGTTGAGCTGGAATACCAAGCGTACTGGGCTATCAAGAACCTAAACTTAGACGTAGAGCTAGTAGGGCGAATGCGAATAGAGCAAATACAAGAGTTAGATAAATTCAAGCTTCATGAATATGAAAAGGCAAAACTGTACAAAAAGAAGAGAAGGAGATATCATGTCAAGCACATTGTCCCACACACATTAGAGCCTTGTAAAAAAAGTACTTTCTTTACCTCTAAACTTAATTATTTCCAATAAAGCAGGGGTCCAAATAGAGTGGACCAATCGAACTCGTGATCATGATATCTCATGGTGCTATGGATATTTGGATTGAAACTAAGACATCTACGTTCTTGGTGAACAAACAGAGAACAAAGCATTATTTTAGCAAAGATGTTGAATTTGAGGAGGAGATGAGTTGGATAATGAATGAGGCTTGATGTTGAGTCATGTTATGACAATAAATCAGGAGCTACATAAGAGGTAACCCATGGTGAAGTATTTTTTTGTTGTATTTTTATTTTTAATTTTAGTTCTTAGTATTACTAAAAAAAATAAATAAAATGTTTTAAGTGTCTACAAGAAGGACAAGCCACAGACCTGTTCCGCTTCTAATACATTTTATCAATTTCACAGAGTTTGCAAAATTTTTTTTGATATTTTTCATTGTTTTAAGTGTTCAAATTCATAAGTTTTTGTGTTTTAGTACTTGCCCAGGTGTACCCTAATTTTATTGGGTTTTGATGAGCAAAAAATAAATTTTTTTCGAACATCAAAGAGACAAAACTAGAAGGGTGCATGATATATCCATGTATTGAATCCATTCCATTTTACTGCACAGGTTCTAGGTAAGAATTTTGTATATTTTTAAAATTTTCCAGAAGACATGTCCGCTTCACTGACCCATTCCATCTGCATGTCATTTTGGCCAAATTTTCACCTAACCCCACTAATATTTTTCCTTTAAACCCAGCCCCCATGCTTTTGTCCCCAATTTTCAGCCATTTTTACCTACCCAAATCCCCAATTCTCTCTATTCTATTTCAATTTTCAAAACCCTAACTCTAAATTTAGTCAATATATCTGCTATGCTCTTGTATTTCAACAAGGTTTCTCTATGTTTTCCCACTTCCACAAGATCATATGGTATGTTTCCTCTTCTCTTTTTGTTTGGTGACCCCAATTTCATGCAAAATTTGACATGGATTTCTTCAAAAGTGAAGTATTTACTACTTGTGGCTTGAATATTGTTAGAACTTGAGTGTAGGTATCTACTTTGTGTCACATTAAGATTTGTTGGTGTGTTCTTGGATATTTTGATGTTCTTCCCCAACACTGATTATTCTTGACATTGTGCAATTGTTTCACTTAGAAATTGTTGGTGGTATTTGGGAAAAGTCCTCTTTGATTTATTTCTTTAACTACTGAAACGACCCCAAAAAGTGCCAGAAAATATGCCACGAAAGTGCCTGAAATCATAATCTCAATATATCTCAAAATCCGTCTGTGATATCAAAAATCAAACATCATATTCTTGATCAGGGAGAAAAATTGAGCAAGAGATGGGTCTAACCCTAATTTTAGGGTAACCATATCAAAATTAAAAAATCCCAAGTTTGCAATTTCTAGAGAGGTTTTGCACCCAAGGCGCGACACAACAAGGGTGTGCCTCTATGAATTTTTATGCTCAGTTTTGTGATTCGGTCTAAGGCTTTTGGGTCTTGGGCCTAAGTCTTCCCACACGTAAAAATACCTATACTTAGCCACATTTCACCTTCATATCATACAAGACATTCCCCAATACTCTGTCAAACACTTACACTAATATTTTTCTCAAAATTCAAGTGCTAAATTTCCTTTAGAATCTTAAGGAATTCATCGAAGCTTCAAGTTTCCATCCAAATCTTCATCAAGGAATTCTCCAATGTCAAGGTATGTGGATTTCAACCATTGGGTCCTTTCAACCATGGTGCCCAATCTTCCTTTTCACATAAATTGCATGTTTTCAAGTACATTGCTTATTGGTATTTCTTACTATGAAAGTTGACTATAAACTATGTTGGGGTTTGATAAACTTGTGATTGCTTAGGTGTGTTTTGAGCTATGAACCTATGATATATCTTGAGATTTGATGAAGGCTTTTGATATAGCTCGTATGAGGGTATTACCAAGTATTAGTGGGTGGTTGCACATTGATATTTCTTGCATGATTTCACTATTGAATTTCATGATTTTATACTAGCATTACAAACCCACCAAGTGTTTGATAAAATATCTTACTAAGGGTTCTTGAGTTATTGAATATTTATTGCAGGGTTTATGAGTTAAGCAACTTTATGATGAAGAAAAATAGGTATATATGTGTTGAATCCATGAAATATGTTTATGGTGTTACAAGGTGATTGCCTTATTGAGGGGGGTATCAAGCCTGTATCACCTTGTCGAGGGGGTGTCAAGCCTTGGTGGCCTTGTTAAGGTGGTATCAAGCCTCAATCACCTTGTCAATGGAGTTTCAAGCCTCGGTGCCCTTGTTGAGGTTGTATCAAGCCTCAATCACCTTATTCAGGGGGTGTCAAGCCTCAGTTTTCTTATTGAGGGAGTACTAAGCCTCAATCATTTTGTCGGGGGATGGTATTCCCGTACTACCAATTGAGGGGTATGTACCTTAATCACCTTTTAAAGGGGAGGAGTGCCTTGGAGTTCAAGTAAAAGAATTATTGGTCTATGATGATGGTCTATTCCTACACATATATTAGGTTCTACATAAGCATTTGATTTTAGTAGCATGTTTTACTTCAAACATTGATCATGCATGTCATGTTGCTATCATACTATCCCTTGCTTATGATTATGTATTTTAGTTATGTTGCCTATATTTTGTTTCATTGCATCCTGCATACTTAGTACATTTAAACTTACTAACGCATACTCTATGCCAACATGATTTTACCATGTAGGAACTGGAGCACCCAGTGATCCACCTCACCCAATGATAAGCCTTAGTGAGTCCTCAAGTTTGGGGACATAACCTATGCTACTCTTGTTCTTTGTTATCACTTTATGCTGGATATTTTATACTATGAGGGTGAGCCAGGAAAGTGTCTTGTCCCCCATTCAAGTCTAAGTTTAGAGTTGTTGTTGGAATATTATGATGTATCTATGGTTCAAGTTTGACTCTTTATATTTTATGTTATCAAATAAATCCCTTAGTCCCTTTTTTCTATATTTTAACTCTCTTATTGTTGTTTATCTTGCTTCCATGACAAAGGATGTGTTTATGATATGATAATAGGCTTGTTTGGGGTTCCTTTGGGTTTCCCATTTGCTGTGTCACATGTACGCCCTAGTTTGGGTCGTGGCAACTACTTTTTGGGATTTTTGGTTGAATTTAGATTAGACTTAGAAAACTTAGGTGAATACTTCTTAGATGTGGTGGAATTCTGTGAAATTAGGTTGTTACATTGTGCATTACCCATTTAATTAGGGAATGAATATATATATGGGGGCATTCTATTTTTTTGATTGTGGGTGTAATACTTTTGAATTCTAAAATGCTTTGAGAGGTGTGATTAGACATGTAAGCGACTTGTGGTTATTTAATAGGAAGTATCAGTACCTTTAAATTAGCCCTTGGTTTCACTCTAGTGTGGGGTTGAGAAGGTAGTTGTTGTTTTTGGTGTAGAGGACAGTGCTTTAATTATGGACTAATTGACTTATTGTGTTCTTGTAGGTAATCATGTCTTCAAGAGGTTACCGCCCTAGCAAGTAAACCACTCCTTATAGTCGAAAGTGCAACTAAGGAGTACCTCAACTACCACCTACACCAAAACTCTGTGTCAAAGCAGTAGTTTGTCACCAGTATTGTCTTCTAATTTAAGAGGTGGTATTGCACACACACTTAGACCAAGTATTCTATAGATGTCCCTAATGATCATTAAAGCTGTAACTTGAGCATGGTTTTAGAGTTCTATCCAAATTTCTAACAAGTTACACATGCACACGCTTTGTACAAGTGTGTGGGATCGATATTACTTTGTCCTCTCTGAGGATTAATATGATTTTAGGGACTGCTGAGGTCCCTTATGCTACTTTGACGAGGATCAACATTAGATCTATGTGTTACTGTACTATCTATATAGATTGAGTCTGTCACTTAAAGACAAGTGATAATTTTAAGTTGAGGGCGTGGATGTGTTGAAAAAATATAACACTTTTAATGCTTAAAACTTTGAATTTTGTTCGTTCTCATTGTGATATTAGTAGGTTTGTGTTTTTGTGTTTATGTTTGCAGGATTATGGGTAGGCTTTGATATTAGGGAAAATTGCAGAAGTTACTGAGTTTCGCTGTTATACGAGACCTTTTATGGGTTGTAGATCATTCTGTGGGTCATAGGGTGGTTTTGTCGAAAATTCTAATAAGGTGCTATTTTTTGAAGTTGATTCTATGAACATACAGACGAGCCGTAGAGTGTTTTACGTGTCATCGAAGATGGTTCTTGTCCTTTGGATTAAAGACTTGAACTTTCAGGAATTTCTCAGACAAAACCCCTTTTATGAGTTATAAATCACTCTGAGTCGTAGAGGGGTGTCGTAGAGTTCAAGTCCAAATTCTCAATATCTGAGTAGAGACCCTGATTACGAGTAATGGAATGCATTTTGACCCGTATAACACCTTTGTATGGCGTGCCGACCAGTTCTAGTATTTTATTTAGGACTTGAATTTTATTTATTATAAATAGGTATTTTAGGTTATTTTTCAGAAGTATTCACCTAGTACCTAGAGAACTCAGTATTTAGAGAGAGAAAATTGTTCGATCATATTGGTAAGTCTTTGAGAACACTTGTCTTTAAATTTTAACTTGAAGCTTTGATTCTTATTGAAGTTCGATTTTGCTTGTTCTTAGTTCTATTGTGTAAGTGTTCAATTATATATTCTCTATCCATAATTATTGCATATACATATAGCATGAGTAGGTAAATCCACAACTAGGATTGTGGGAACCATGAAGACCTAACAAAGTAAAATCGGATAACTCATAATTCTTCGAAAGTGTATAGGCATGTTGATGTGCTGCAAAAATAAAACATTTTTATGCTTAAAACATGAAATTTTGTGTGTTCTCAATACGATGTTAGTGAGGTTTATCTATTTTTTTGTTTATCTTTGAAGGATTATAGGTTGGCCATGATTTTTGAGAATGTTACAAAAGTTGTTGTAGATTTGCTATTATATGAGACATCTTACGATTCGTACGATGGTTTCATATGGAATTCCAGTAAGGGGCCAAGTTTCTAAACTTAATTCTCCAAACATGTAGATAAGCTATAGATTAGATTATAAGTCATAAAAGATGTTGTATGCCCTGAAGATCAGAGAATGAAATCTTTCTGAAGTTCATCAGACGAGACCACCTTTACGGGTTGTAAACAATTTTATGAGTCGTAAAGGGTTGTCATAAAGAGGTAGTCCAGTTTTCTCGCAACAATGTATGAGACCTCGATTACAGGCCGTAAAGGGCTTTCATGAGGCATGCCGACCACTTCTTCTATGTCATTTACGATTTGAATTTTAATTATTATAAATATGTGTTTTAGGTTATTTTTTAGAGGTACTCATTAGTTTTGATAAGTTTTAGCCTAGTACTCAGAGAACTCAATATTTTGGGAGAGAAAATTATAAGAGACTCTTTGAGAACATTTGTGGTTGATTTGATCTTAAAGCTTGTGATTTTTATTTAACTCGGATAGCTTGTTCTTAAATCTTTTGTGTCAGTGTTTAATTATGGCTTCTCAGTTCATAATATTTGCATCTACATATAGCATGAGTAGTTAAATCCACAACTAGGGTTCTGGGAACCATGAAGAACTTACAATGCAAAACTAGATAATTCACAATTCTTGGAAGGTGTATATATATGTATTAATTAACTCTCTTCATTTAACATGTTTTCTAGCGATGGCCAACATTAGAACCCACCTATTGTTACTACCTAGACCAAGGTAGTAATGAATAGGAAAAGAGATTAGTTTACAAGATTCCATTGATGTGTTCTCATCTAATCAACCAAACTGGCATAAAGTAGTTTGTACTAGGACTGATAGGCAATGATTAGTAATGCACACTATGGAGATGGGTCAAGTCGCATATTGAAATTCACCTCTCATCTTTGGCCAAAGGGCTTGGTGAACTTAAATTTTCTTCCTGGATGCTATGCACTAGAAAAATATTAGGTTATCTGGTGATACTGAGTCGAGGAATCATGGGAAACACAATACCCTAGTTTCTCACCATCATTGATTTTTCTCTTGTAATATTTACTCAGTTTTACTTTCTCATTGATTATTCCGACCCCCTCCCCCCTTGGGGAATTGAGCGAATTGCATATTGATGAATTTAGTTGAGTCTATGTATTCCATGTGGGATCGACCCTACCTTTATTAGGTTCTTTATCTTGACAATGATAGCTTTATCCTCTAAAAAGGTGGTGTAACCTGGGTGACATAAAGATATTGGCGCCGTTTCTAGGGAATACGCCTAGACCTAGTGAATTCATTAGTTATTTAAGTGTTAATCCTAAGTTCCCTTCTTTTTCAGGATGTAGGTGTATTGTATGTCCAACACTTGGAGTCAAGACAATATCATAACTCCATTGGATCTAGAAATCCACAGAATGCTAAGAATGATGGCCCAAGACAATGCCAATAATGTGTCCAATGCATCTCTGAATAGGAACAATAATGAGGATGCTGGGAATGAGAACCCACCTCCTATAAAGGACATTCCACAGCCTCATGATTTCAAAACCAACGCTTACTTGTGGAATTAGTAAAGGTTGAATCCTAGGGCTAGGGAGGTGACTGGAGCTATTGTGTTACCACCACTACCAGCAGACACAAAGTTCATAGTCTCGAGTGGGCTACTTCAGATGTTGCAGAACCATGGGCATTTGTAGGCTTACCATTGGAGGATCCTCATAGCCACCCATACAATGTGGCATTTGTCGATAATAGTGCGATAGAAACACGAAATCTATGTATGGATGTTGTGGGACTCCATGTATTCCCATTATCTTTTATGGGCAATGCTGCATTATGGCTATTTAAGCTCCCGTAGAGTTTAATTAGCAGTTAGGTTGACTTATAGAAGGCCTTTTTAGAGAGGTACTTCCCTAGATCAAATAAACTCAAGTTGAATGACCAGATAAACAACTTGGAGCAACTTCCTGGTGATTCGATAAGGATAACTTGGAAGCAGTTCACAAAATGCTTGGGAAGCGTCCCTAGCCACAACATAGTTGATGATGCCTTGGTGGAGATCTTCTACCATGCCCTTGATGAGAATAGTGAGGCCTGTGTAGACACTATAATGGGAGGCATATTTCTAATTCAACAATTTGCAAGGAGTCACGACCCAAGCCTAAGGTCTAGTCATGACCGGCGAATGGGGAACCCGAAGGAACCCCAAATAAGCCTCATAGCATATCATTACACATCCTTCATCGCGGAAGCAATTAAAAATAACAATAAAAGATAAGCATAAAGGGAATCGGGACTAAGCGAAAGAGTTAAACAATTGAATAATATAAACAAGTCAAAGCGCAAGCATAATACATAACTTGTCCAATAATACCATTAGACATAGAACTTAGCGAGGGCCAAGATAAACAATCGGCACACCCTTATAGTCATAAGTATTCAAAAATATACAAGATGTAGTCTAAACATAAGCATGAAACAAGATAGCTATTGTCCCTGGACACAAGGACTCACCAAAAGCTAACTTGAACAATTCGTCTAACCATGAGGAGAATCAATAGGAGCTCTAGTTCCTACATAGTGATATCATGTAGGCATAGAGTATGCATTAGTATGTTTGAAAGTACTAAGTATGTAGGATGTAATGCAACAAGAGATAAATATCATAATCAAAATGCATAAAAAACAGGCAATAGACATCTTATAACAATATCACATGTATGATCAATGCTAAAGTAAAACATGCTACTAACTAATACTCATATAGGATATCATATGTGTAGAATAAACCAAGCTAGATTTGCAAGGTTCAACCTCTTGGTAGGTTAGTGATGATGCTGCCTATCACATAGGTGGTGAAGTACTAACTCTTCACTTAGTTGGCGATAATGCCACCCTATCACCGAGGTGGAGCAATACTAACCCTTCACTCGGTTGGTAATAATGCTATCCTATCACCTAGGTGGAGAAGTACTAACCCTTCCCTCGGTTGGTGATAATGCTGCCCCATGACCTAGGTGGAGAAGTACAAACTCTTCCCTTGGTTGGGGATATTACTGGACCATCACCTACATGGAGAAGTACAAACCCTTCCCTCGATTCATGATAATGCTGCCCCATCACCTAGGTAGAGAAGTATAAACCCTTTACTCGGTTGATGAGTACAAACCCCTATCTCGGTTATGGATTGGGCATGGTCTAATGGAAGACTTTATATAAAGTATATCATATGCATAATCGCATTTCATCATCATAACATCTATCATACCATATCCCATGCTTTGGACCTTTAATTCCTCATGAAACCATAACCGGACATTTTTTCAAACACTTAGAGGGTGTGTAATGCTTGTATAAAACCATGAAATATAGAGATGAAATCATGCAAGAAATTCATTTTAAAACCATCAATCAACAACTTGCAACACCATCAAGCAAGTTACATCAAAACCTATTCTCAAATAATACAATAGATCAAAGATTAATAGCTCAAAATATAGCAAAACAATCACAATTTCACATAGCTTTAACAGAGTGTGAAGTGAATTTCATAATAATCAAGACCTATTTGTAAATCAACTTTTATTCATGCAATATGAGTAAAAGGAGGTTTGGGTATCTTGGGTAAAAGAAACCTGCATACCTAGGTGGAGAAGTACAAACCCTTCCATTAGTTGGTGATAATGCCACCCCATCACCTAGGTGGAGAAGTACAAACACTTTACTCGGTTGATGATTACGAAACCACATCTCGATTATCCGGGTTCTTAGACACCCTCCTTGATTGCGAATGGTCCAGTATAACACTTTATATAAAGTATATCATATACATAAGCTCATTTCATCATCATAATATCAATCATATCATATCCATGCTTTGGACCATCAATTCCTCAAGAAACCATAACTGGACATTTTATCAAACACATAGAGGATGTGTAATGCTAGTATAAAACCATGAAATATGGAGATAAATCATGCAAGAAAAACCATTGTAAAACCATCAATCACCACCATGTAACACCCTCAAGCAAGCTACATCAAAACCCCTTCTCAAATCATACAATAGATCAAAGATTTATAGCTCAGAACATAGCAAAACAATCATAATTTCACATAGCTTTAACATGGTGTGCAGTGAATTTTATAATAATCAAGACCCATTTGTAAATCAACTTTAATTCATTCAATTTGAGTAAAAGGAGGCTTGGGTATCTTGGTTGAAAGGAACCCATGAAATAAACCCTCATATTTAGGTGGAGAAGTACAAACCTTCCCTTAGTTGGTGATAATGCTGCTCCATCACCTAGGTGAAGAAGTACAAACCCTTCACTCGGTTGATGAGTACAAACCTCCATCTCGGTTATCCGAGTTCTTAGACCCCCTTAGATTGGGCATGGTCTAATGCAACACTTTATATAAAGAATATCATATACATAAGCTCATTTCATCATCATAACATCAATCATATCATATCTTATGCTTTGGTCCTCCAGATCCTTAAGAAACCATAACTAGACATTTTATCAAACACTTACAGGGTGTGTAATGCTAGTATAAAACTATGAAATATAGAGATGACATCATGCAAGAAAATTCATTGTAAAATGATCAATCAACACCTTGCAACACCCTCAAGCAAGGTACATAAAAACCAATTGTCAATTCATACAATAGATCAAAGATTTATAGCTCAAAACATAGCAAAACAGTCATAATTTCACATAGCTTTAACATAGTGTGCAGTAAATTTCGTAATAATCAAGACCCATTTGTAAATCAACTTTAATTTATGCAATTCGAGTAAAAGGAGACTTGGGTATCTTGTGTGAAAGGAACCCATATACCTTAGCTTTGGAGATGAACTTGGTGAAGATTAGAGTTAAAGACTTGAAGCTTGAAGAAGAACCTTGAAGGAAAACCTTTGTTGGGATGAGGGTTTTAGACTTAAATCTTGAGAGAAATATAGGACTAAGGGTTTGAGTGACTATTGGGAAATGTTTAAGATGATATGAGGGTGAAATACATCTAATTGTAGGTATTTTCATGTATGGGAACCCTTATGCCCAAGACTTGATTGTCTTGGACCGATGTAAAAAAAAAGGATCAAAATTATCGCGACGTGGATTCCTTACTAACCCTTAGGCCCAAGACATGAAAGTCTTGGACCGAAATCAAAAAATAGGACCAAAATAACTCAGCGACGCGGATTACTCACTGGAATTTGCATTTCTGCACAAATGAGTTCTACGAAAATGGGCATAAATTCTTCATCCAAACTCAGAATGAGTTGAACCTATGTGCTTTGGAAAGATAATTTAAATAGATTTCATTTGATGGGTCATGGGCCACCCAGTTCTTTGTGTGCTAAGGATATGCCCCTTTAAGTTGACCCTCATAGATCACGTTATTGCGATTTTTAGATTTTGCCATGGTTGCTCTAAAATTCGGACTAGACCCATATCCTACTCAATTATGCACCCTAAAAAAGAATATGAAGTTGGATTTTCGAAATGAAGAACAAATTTTTAAATATATAGAAATTACGATTCTGGGCACTTCTGAGATACATTTTTGGGTACTTTTTGGGGTCATTTCAATATCTCCTCTTTGGGAATATTTGTCCCTAAAAGTAAAAAAAATGTACCAGACAAGTGTGATCATAAACAAATCAGCCACAAAAAAAATGCAACATTACATTTAAAACACAATTTTCAAAATCTCAACATAAGTGTAAAATCATCATAAACTTGCCAACTTAAACATGAATGCATATGAATGATATAGAGGATGAAACATAGGACTTGGAATAACATGAAGGTCATAGTCACTATCTTAGGCTTGATTAGAGTGAATGTGGTACGAATATCGCTCCCATAAGACCATTTTGGCTTCCTTGGTGACACCTTTCACTTGATGATCCTTTCAAGAGGGCGTTAATGAACACTACATCCTCATTAATCAACCTCTCCACTCATCCATCCAACACCTCCACCGGGACCTTCCCCTAAGCCAACATGTCCTCCATATCACCCACAATCTCAAAGAGTGTTATAGTACTAGAGTCACCAACACGTCCAATCAACCTATAAGCATGAAGAAACGGACTAACCAAACCCCTATCCTTAGGCAATCCCCAAACTTATGCAACCTTACCAACTTCTCTCTTCATCCTATAAGGACTCAAAACCATAACTCATTTGTCAACCTTAAATACATCTAACCCCATTTGGTACCATAACCACCATCTGCCCCTTGGGTGATAACCTCCACTCTACTATCTTTCCACCTAAAACATCCAACTTTAATAAGGCAGAATCAAGGCCTTGTTTAATCTAGACCTCTTAACCAAAGATGATTTGGAACCATCAAGAATGTTATACCACCACGGTCAACTTCCCTCAACCTAACTTCTAATCTAGCCAATCGATGGACCCCACTAGTCTCCTCTATGCCACCATTATCCACATATGTTAGGCTACCTATAGGCACCCTACTTAGAGCACCAACCACAACATTAGCCTCAACGGGGAAATAATGCACACTCATATAATAATCTTTAAAGAGTTCTAACCACTTTCTTGTTATCCACAATGCACACCTATAATATTTAGCAAACAACCTCTCATCCTCAAAGACTTCCAACACTACCCCCAAATAATTCACAAGATCTAAACAAATCAATGCCTCACCACTAGAGACCACCACAAATATATCAAGGTAGGGTTTTAAGACCCTATTCAAGAAACACACTAACGCCACTGATGCATAAGTCAACCAAACAACTCCATTAATACTAATAATGCTCACTCATAGTCCAGAAAGACACTTAGGGAAACACCTACCCTCATCCTCACTTAGGGACAAAACCCGTACAAAAGATCAATCTTAGAGAAGTGACTAACCCATTGTAGTTGACCAAATAGATTAACCATCCTTAATCATCATATTGAAACCTTATGGGTCATACACTCATCGAAAGCATGCTATTCAAATACCCAAACCACCTCAAGACCTCCAGCCTAATCATCATATTGAAACCTTATGGGTCATACACTCATCGAAAGCATGCTATTCAAATACCCAACCCACCTCAAGACCTCCAGCCTATCAAGCTAGGGTCAACCAAGATCACAAGACAAGACTCTATGCAACAAGAACATAGGGCAACCATTTTAGACCCCTACTAGCCACCATAGACTCACATGACAATCCGAAACACACATATCAACTCTATTGGCACAAAGGAATGACACTAGATTTAGCGACTCCCGAACCTATCAAGGTACCTACTAAAAATGTAAGTCACCACATTGACCTTACTTAGGGTCAAATAAGTCATAGGAGGAAATAGAAGAGAACCTACTCACTGGTGTGTGAGGTACAAACCCTCGATCACAACATTGGCCTTAGGGTCAACTAAGTCATAGGAGGAGCAATAGAAGAGAACCTACTCACAAGCTCCGATAATAGCTCGCTAAACCCAAAAAGCTCCTAATATCCAAGGAAGTCAAAGTCCAGGCTAATCTCTAATCACCATCCTCTTAATAGGGTCCACTTTAATACCATCACCGGCATCACACGACCTAGGAAGGCAACCTCTTACAATTAATCTCCTACTTCTCCTATTTAGCATCCAACTTTCTTCCTTAAACTTTATAGTACTACCCTCAAATGACAAGTACAAACCCTCCACTCAGTTGATTTCTCCTATTTAGCATCCAACTTTCTTCCTTAAACTTTATAGTACTACCCTCAAATGACTCACATGGACTACCACATTAGGGAAACGAACCATCATATCATCACCAAAACCACCATAAGCTTATTAGATTAGGGCCTAAAGGAACTTATGAGACTCATAGGCATAGCTAGTGCACTAGTCCAACCAAAGGACATCACCTAAAATTTGAAATATTGAAAAGGGACATTCAAGGCCTCATCTACCCTCAACAATAATTCTATAAACAAAACAACTTAGGTTCAACTCCTCCAATTCTCACAAGATAATAAATGCGACCCCTTAGAGACCAATTATACCTTAAGATATGAAATAGACCTATCCCCTGCCCTTGCTATCACTTAACAACCTCCTACTCAAAGAGGGGCTCATTAGGGATTTGGGATCTAGCTCTACGAGTCCTACCATCCATAAAAACACAACATGCATGCAACCATTCCATCCCTATAATGACATCAAAATTCACCATACCAACTCCAACAAGCCACAAAGCAAGACCTAATGCAATGTAAACCCAGATTAACAGAACTTTCTAGAAACAATATACCAAACTAAGAGTAAACACCAAAAGTTCACATCACAACTCGGGACACACAAGAAGCCCACTAATAACAAAAAAATAATGAAAAAAATAGTGAAACTCGAATCTATCAACATCAAAACCTTCAACTTACCTTCCTTTGCCTTCTTCTTCAAAGTGGCATGATCAACTAGAAGAGCAAAACTTCAAAATCTTCAACTTACCATCATTTGCCTTCCTCTTCGAAGCGACATTATCCACTAGAAGAGCAAAGAAAATTCATTACAAGGGAAAGCCATATCTTACTTATAAAGCATGACATAGACCATAAAGAAGGGAAATATTTCCTAAAACATCTCATAGCCTCCTACTCATAGTAGTAGTGCATAACACAACCATAAATAAGACTCCAATTGACGCGGTGTGTTGGACTCTGAGGATCTATCAACCTAGTGCTCTGATAGCATCTTCGTCATGACTCAAGCCTAGGGCCTAGTCGTGATCGGCAAATGGCAAACCCAAAGGAACCCTAAATAAGCCTCATAGCATATCATTACACAGGTTGCCAAAGTAATTAAAAATGATAATAAAAGATAAGTATAACAACGGGAATTGGGACTAAGGGTAAGAGTTAAACACTTGAATAATATCAATGACTCAATGCTCAAGCATAATACATAACTTGTCCAACAACACCTCTAGACATAGAACTTAGCGGAGGCCAAGACATGCAACTGGGCTCACCTTCATAGTCATAAGTATTCTAAAATATACGAGATTTAGTCTAAACATAAGCATGAAAGAAAGTAGATATTATCCCAGACATGAGGACTCACCAAAAGCTAACATGAACAATCTGTCTAACCACAAGGAGAATCAATAAGAGCTCTGGATCCAACATGGTGATAGCATGTAGCATAGAGTATGCATTAGTACATTTGAATGTACCAAAGTATGTAGGATAAAATACAACATGAGATAGAAATTATAATCAAAATGCATAACAATAGGCACTAGAGATCGTATAACAATATGGCATGCATGATCAATGCTCAAGTAAAACATGATTAAATAATGCATGCTCATATAAAATTTCATATGTGTAGAATAGAGTAAGCTAGATTTCCAAGGTACAACACATTGGTAGGTTAGTGATGATGCCGCCCTATCAGTTAGGTGGTGAAGTACTAGCCTTTCACTCAGTTGGTGATAATCATACCCGATCACCTAGGTTGAGAGTACTAACCCTTCACTCGGTTGGTGATAATGTCGCCCCATCACTTAGGTGGAGAAGTACAAACCCTTTCCTCGGTTGGTGATAATGTCGCTCCATCACCTAGGTAGAGAAGTACAAACCCTTCCCTCGGTTGGTGATAATGTAGCCCTATCACCAAGGTGGAGAAGTACAAACCCTCCACTCAGTTGATGAGTACAAACCCCTATCTCGATTATTCAGGTTCGTAGACACCCCCGAATTAGGCATAGTCTAATGTAACATATTATATAGAGTATATCATATACATAAACTCATTTTATTATCATAATATCAATTATATCATATCTCATGCTTTGGACCTTCAATTCCTCAAGAAACCATAATCGGACATTTTATCAAACACTTAAAGGGTGTGTAATGCTACTATATAACCATGAAATGTATAGATGAAATCATGCAAGAAAATCCATTGTAAAACCATCAATCAACACCTTGTAACAAACTCAAGCAATATACATCAAAAACCCTTCTCAAGTCTTAGAATAGATCAAATATTTATAGCTCAATACATAGCAAAATAGTCACAATTTCACATAGCTTTAAAAAGTGTGTATTGAATTTCATAATAATCAAGTCACATTTATATATCAACTTTAATTCATGCAATTTGCGTAAAAGAAGGCTTGTGTATCATGGGTGAAAGGAACCAATGAAAGAAATTCACATACCTTAGCTTTGGAAATGAACTTAGTGAAGATTGGAGATGGCGACTTGAAGCATTAAGATGAACCTTGAAGGAAAGCCTTAGTTCGGATGAGGGTTTGAGACTTGAATCTTGAGAGAAATATAGGACTAAGGGTTTGAGTGAATATTGGAAAATGTTTACGATGATATGAGGGTGAAATAAGGCAAAGTATAGGTATTTTCAAGTATGGGAACCGTTAGGCCCAAGTCTTTAAAGTCTTGGATCGAAGTTTAAAAAAAATAGGACCAAAATAACCGCAACGCGGATTACTCACTGGAATTTGCATTTCTGCACAAATGAGTTCTGCAAAAATAGGAATAAATTCTTCATCTGAACTCAGAATGAGGTGAAACTAAGTGCATTAGAAAGCTAATTAAAAGAGCTTTAATTTAATAGTTCGTGGCCTACCTAGTTCTTTGTGTGCTAAGAGATATTCCCCTTTAACCCTCCTAAATCACATTTTTGTAATTTTTGGATTTTGACACGGTTTCTCTAAATTTTGGGTTAGACCCATTTCCCACTCAACTATGCTCCCTGAACAAGTTTATGAAATTGGAATTTTGAAATAATCAACAAATTTTTAGATATATGGAAATTATGATTCCAGACACTTTCAAGACATATTTTCGGGCACTTTTTGGGGTCATTTCACAAGCATTGTTGAGAAAATAGAAAGAGTGGTCAAGACAAATCATGCATGGAGGAAGTATGATTGAGCATCCACAAAGAGTTCATGTGCTATCAATGTGTGTTGATAACAAGCTAGAATTAATAAAGAAATCATGCAGCAACTTACTCAGATTCGCACAGATATAGAGGTGATGATGAGGCAGAGCTAAGAGAGAGTAAATGCAGTAGTTCATCAACCTTTATGTGCACCCATGTACCAGGAGTCATACTATGGAGAGGACAAACATTTAGTTGTTGATTAGATGGTGAGTTTCTGGACTAAAGCCCAAGGGTCCAATTAGGACTGTTGGCGCCAATGTCATGGAAAGCAAGGTTAAAACTTTGGTAGAGATGGAGCTTATAGGGACAACCACGGAGGTTATTATAATAGGAAGAAGGATCCCGAAGCAGGTTGGGGTCATAAAGAAGGCTTCAAAAATGGTCCTTATATGCCACCACACAACCGCGACGCAGGTTAAAGCAATTCTAGAGTTGAGGAGATGTTTGATTGCCTTTTGAACCTGAGATACAGGATGAGACTCTACAGGCCATGAAATTAGAGATTTCAGGTATTAATCAGAAAATGGAGTCTCACTCTATGGCTATCAAATAGCTAGAACAACTGTTTAGTCAAGTATCGACTTAACTAAATCAGCGCCAGAGGGGAAAACTGCCTAGCAATATAGTAAAAATTTCTAAAAAAATAAAGGGCAGTGTATGACAGTCACTACACAGGGTGGCAAAAACACTATTGATCCTCCCATGTGAGTTGATGTGGAAGATATTCGTGAGGAGACAGTTACGGCAAAGAATGCAGATAAAAAAAATGATCATCGCAAAGATAAGATAAGTGAAGTTGTTGATGCGCCAAAGAAGTTTAAGCCCATTCCTAGGCCTCCTCCTTCCTTCCCTTAGAGAATTAAAAAAAGGGATGAGGAAGGCAAATACAAGCACTTTCTCTCCATGCTAAAGCAACACCCCATCAACATCTCTCTCATCGAGACATTGGAGAAGATGCCAAGGTATAGGGAAGTATATGAAGGACTTGGTCACCAAAAAAGGCATTGTAAGTCAGGAGCTCTCCCAATACTTCAACATTGTAGTGTTATTTCTATGAGCTCTTTGGTTTTGAAGTGAGAAGATCTAGGTCCTTTCACCATAGCTTGTAGTACTGGAGATGTAAAGTTCGCGAAGGCACTATTTGATCTAGGTGCCAGTGTTAATCTGATGCCCTTTGCGATTGACAAAAAGCTTAGTATATGGCAGTTAATGGTAGATCGTATGGTGATGAGGCCCATAGGTATACTATATGATGTGTTGGTAAAGGTTGAGAAGATCATATGCCCTACAGACTTTATGATCCTACATTGCAAAGTTGACTTCGATGTCCCAATAATCTTTGGAAGACCACTCCTAGCCATTGGATAAGCCTTAGTAGATATGAAAGCTGGTCAACTCAGGTTAAGACTGACTGACAAAGAAGTTGTCTTCGATATCCATCGGTCTATGAAGCTTCTGGAGGAGTTGAAGAGTGAAGTATGGGCAATTGGCAAAGTTTGAGTAACCAATTTGTCTATGTCATGTCGCGATAATAAATCAGGCACTAACCCAAGGAACTCTGGCGCTTAGGTGCGCAGGTAGGTTTTTGACCCCTTATGTTTTATTTTATTTGGATTTTGTTCATTGGGGACAATGCACATCCTTTTTTATTGGGTATGGGTAGTTATGGGCCACACTGAAGTCAGAGTAACTTGGGTCCATAACTACCCCAATTTTTTATATGGAGGTTTTCTTGTATGTGTTCTTTTCCCTGTGGATATTTAATTTATGTTCAACCAACATGTTTAGGATGTTTAGATAATATTTGTCGCATATAGTACTAATAATTGTGTCATATAGCTTGTTTTTATCTTTTGTTTCAAAAATGATACCCACAAAAAAAAATTACTTAGTAGTTAGATAGAAACCATGCATGTTTGGGCATCTAATAATATCTATTTTGATAACAGAGGGTATATTGAGATGAAAAGTGTCACGACCCAACCCCGTGGGCCGTGACTAGTGCTCGATTGGGGAACCCAGACATATCCACTAAGACAGATTCCAATAATAATAGCTAACTTATTTTCACAAATTTCGGCAGAGTTTCCTTTGTTTTATTGACTACCCAAACCCTACATACAGAAAAATCCCAGTACACAACATATATACAAATATACAAGCGAGCCGACAAGGTCACCGCTGCGGTTAAACCGCCCAACAAACATAGCAGACATACATAGTCATACAAACTACCTTAACCCATAAACACAGACATCCACAAACCTCTATACAGACAAACAGAATCAGAAGACGGGACAGGGCCCCGCCATACCCTCAAGGTACACAAATACAAAAATAAAAAACTAAGTGTATATATACCAAGTGTTTGCTACGAAGCAGAAGGAGCACTTCACACTGCAGTCAGGGATCCTAAGCTGGAAGGTCTCCCACTTGTATGGCTGCACCTGCGGGCATGAAACGCAACCCCCGAAGCACAGGGGGTCAGTACGGAATACATACCGAATATGTAAAACAGAATGCACAAAATGTAAAACAGAGTAATAACTGAAACAGAATCATAATAATTTAAATCATAAACGAAATATTAAAATACTTACTCTCAAAAATCCAAACAAGGGTAATAATTCACCACGAGAGTATGGAAGTCAAACACATATACAACAGCAAAATATTTCTTTTATTTTTCAAAATATCAAACTGATTACATAACGTACAAGAACAACGGCAAACTCCAAACTCACGCCATACCAAAGCATCTTACCACAGAGTTCAAATCTCCAAAATTTTCATCACTTATCAACCATAGGATAACTATACTCATAAATCCTAATACAAAAATGACATAGAGCAAAAATTGGGCCGCCCAAATTACCAAATCGCACCCACTATTGGACCGCCCAAATTACCGAATCGCGCCCACTATGGGAGCACCCAAATTACCGAGTCGCGCCCACTAAGGATACATCCTAGACCGCCCGAATTATTCGAGTCGCACCCAGGTACAACCAAATCCTAGACCGCTTAAATAACCAAGTCGCACCCAAGCATAACGTCAACATACCAACCCTGGACTGCTTGAATAACCGAGTAGCGCCCAGGTACAATATCAACATCGGAACATATATATATATAAGGCCAAAATCATTCATGAGATCGAAATAATAGCTATGATATATTCTATCACTTTGCGAACCTCAAAGACATGTCATACGAACCTGGACATGGCATTTAAACCCAATAATACAGATAACTCTAGCACTACCATTCAGACTCACACTCTCCATTTTCATACAGATTCCATGGCCAACAAGGCAAACAAACCATGACTTCTAAGACTTGTACTCGTAAAGCAACATCTTGAGAAGAGAAATATGTAAGCAAATTCTAACAAACTAATCTTTAAACAGAGAACCAACATGTAGTCATAGCAATAACATGTAAATAAACAGATTTACGGAAATATGACAATTTATGACATAAAACTTGAAGCTTGGATACCTAACAGTGTGTACAATGTACCGGAAGCAGATGACACCGTAGATATATTCATAGCAACCAAGTTTACATCAAATCTTAACCAAGGAGCATTACATAGATTAAACCAAGATAACAAAGTATACGTGAAGAAACACTAGCTTTTAACCATGTGTTAGCCCTTAGATAAGCAAATCAGGAAAAAGACTAATTCTTATGCTAAAGAAAAGTTTTCACCTCATTAGCAGTTCCATTTTGTAGCATCTGATGTAATAACAAATTACACAATGTAATAACATATATAATGCTTCGCAAGCATCATCTTGAATGGACGCAACCAGTTGTCCCTTGTTCTATATAACAACCGACAGAAATGTTCGTCCCCATCAAACACCTACAATCTACACTCTATACAAACAAGTATTCACTTTTACCATTCACTTTTTCCCCTGCTTATTATTCAATCATGCTAGCTTATCCAATCATAACAGCCTTTCACCTCTATTTAATTCTCCTTCACCATCTTCGCCTTTTCCCCTTTACATGTAGATTATTTGTCGGGAATCATATCCACGGATTGGGTTCATCCTCAAGATTGTTGTTATGTATAAACTTTACTACACATTCAGTGAGTTGCATAGAGTTACAGTTAACAATGACACATGTTGTTTTTCTTTTGCTTTTGTCCGTAAAGAGTATAAATCATTTTGCTTTTCTCGTGATACATCTGAATCTTTTAAAGTAATATGAGATACTTTCCTTTTTTCAGAAAGGACTGGATCAATCTACACACTCTCATATTTTCACACACTGAAAGCACAAAACACATCTTAAGCATTCTTTCAAAGTCATGAGGCACAGAACACCTACATAGGTCTGTCACGTATTGTACTAATGACTTGTAAATCATAGTATAGAGCTTAGCGGTTCTGTATATCAAGAAGGGTAATACCTAAACACTAAACTATGAAAAAGTAATGATCATTCCTGAATCATGGTATAGAGATTAGTGGTTTTGTATGTCAAGAAGGGTAACACCTAACTCCTAAACTATTAAAAAGGTAAATCCTTCCAAAACATATCAAATCCTTACATATTGCTACAATTTATAAACTTCAAGTATCCAAGAGTCAAAAACATAGGTGAATTTCTATAAGAATAATCTTCTAGAACTTATCAAATTCTTACATATTGTTACAATTTATAGACTTCAAGTATCCAAGAGTCAAAAATATAGGTAAATTTCTATAAGAATACCAAGAAGCGAACATAGGATATATTCGAACCCGAATTGCAAAGAAATAGGGATCTTACGAAACTCATAACATTAACTAAGTTTACTAAGTCATGCCATAAAACAAATGCTTTACATACCTCAATTTTCTTCATCAAAATAATTCCAACGCCAAGCCAATCTAACTTACTCTTCCAAATATCCAACGTCTAAAATAAATCACAATAACATTCATGATTAGTTAAAATCCCTTTTCGGGCCTTAATTCCCAAATTTGCCCCTAATTTTATAAAAAATTTCAACAGCACCTCCCCTTAAAATAGACCACCCAGAGAATCCATCTCAACTCCAATTTAATCAACAACAACAACAATAATAACAACAACAACAGCCCAACAACACCCACAATCATTCCCAATGCCATAATCACAATAATAACACTAAGTATCATCAATAACTCATACAAAACTAGACAACATTCAAGATTTGGGTAGCTTATTAAAACCGAACAGCACATAAAAAAACCTAGACAGCTTCAAAGCTGTCAAAACTGGACAACTTTCAACACTGTCAAACCTCTCAAAACTGGACAACTTTCTCCCATAGACGTTTAGATGATTTTCATCCATTCCTTCATACTATAATGATAACAATATACTAACCAAGCATCAATTTCATAATTCCTACAAAACTGGACAGCCCACTAACATGCATAATTAAATGATGTCCAAGTATTCCTTCACCTTTCCAATGATCACATTACACCAATTAAACATCAAATTCATACTTCTAATGCAACATGACTTTAAACTACATACATACACTTTAATTCAGCCAACATACTACATATATACATAAGATGAATTCCAATATTTTCTTCACTTTACAAAGATCATGTTATGCTAATTAAGCACCAAATTATAACTCCAACACCATACAACACCACATGTCACAAATACACCCACACGGCTCCATCACTCCCACACCCACCTCAATTCCAACATTCAAGTTTTTATGATTTTCTTTCATTTCAACATACTACAACATACATAGAACCTTAATAACATAATAAACAAGATAACTTCTTACCTTATTACTTCAATTCCTCAATTAAGCTAGGGTTGCCAAAGTGGAAGAAGGAGGTGTTCCTTTGCTCAAATAACCTTTCCACACTACTTAGGGGCCTTAAAATAGAGGATTAACACCAACAATTTGGTTAAGAAATGAAAAGAAGTGAATTTTTTTGTTTGCTGCTACAGTAACCCGAGAGCAAGTTTTCTTGGTCTTCAAAGTTTTCTTACTCAAATAACTTCTCCAAGCTACTAAGTGGACTCAAGATAGGTGAATTGTAACATCAAAATGATTTGGAAGAGAAGAAAAATAAATTTTGGGTTTTCTTGAACATGGCCGAGAGGCCTTCTATGTTCTTCAAGGTTGTCTTCTTGCCTCAATCACTACTTCAAGCTTCTTAAGAAACCCAAAATTGAAGATTTCTACCATCAAAAAAGTTGTTGGAATGGAAGAAAGTGAGTTGTGATTTTCTTGGAGTCAAGCCGAGAGCATCCTTTGCTCTTCAAGGTTTTTCTAGAATTTTGTTCTAAGTATGAAATGAAAAGAAGATCTTGTACCTATATATGTATATATAATTAAAAAAAATTCCAAGACTTGCCAACACATGTGTATATATAATTAAAGTCTTGGTCCCATACCCACTTGGACCAATAGAAAACTACACCATAACAGAGCACTAACAAGAAAATGTCTTCCAAACCCAATGTTTCAAAAATTTAAATTTTGGTTCCAAACTTTCTCTAATCGACCCAATTAAGGACATACGGGGTCTAACAAAAAGCATGATATATGAGTCTTTTGTTGATAATGTATGTTGTGCCATGTGAGTGTGAGCATAATTTGATATATTTATATGTTTCGTGCTAATTCAGAACTTGCTCAGTTACTCTAGGTTAAATTATAGATTAATTGGATTAGGAAAGAATTTTACGCCATTATTCGTAAAAAAAGTCCACTTTGGCCAAAAAATAACCAACCAAATTGTTGATATATCCCTTGTTCCTAATGTTTTAGCTTAATATTTACCTATTCTTTGAAAATACCTGATTAACCTAGCCTTCTGAATTGTAAAATTCAAAAATTGGCCATGTTCTATCCTTGAACATTGTGTACCTTAACTAAGGCAAGAAGCCTAAGTTGAGGATGACTTCCAAAAGTAGCGTTGGTTCGGAGGGTGGATATTATATACCTCAATATAGGCCAAAACCCTAAGTTGAGGGTGGTCGGTGTAAGTATAAATCACAAAAACAAGGGGTGAATTTGGAATACTGAGAAAAAGAGAAAAAAATCATGTATTGGATGCAACAAAAACAAGTAATGCTTTAGTTGTAACTAAAAAGCAAAGTGAAGTGTTAAAACAAGGCAAAAAGCTGGAAAAAAATGAAAAGAAAGCACCTAGAAAAGCTTGAAATAGGGAAAAGGGAGGATAAGGTGAAAATAGTAATATTGATAGGGAAAAAGTGTAGAAACATGTAGTTTCAAGGAGGGCCTTTAGTCACTATTTTCACATAATATTTTACCAAAGCCCCCTGATCATACGTTAAAAGCATAGAAAGTCCTAATATGATCCTAGTCCAATTAGATGAAGGTCTAAGTCAGCAATATAGAGGCAAGCCTATGGTGTTAACCATTATGCATGAACATCATTTGTGAGAGTAAGTATTTTTGCATAGTCCCAAGGCCAAATATGAATACATCATTGAGTGTCAAATATGATACTACCTTCTGTGAGGGCACTTGCATTGCATTATAAGCACTAGGCTTATTCAGTGATTGTGGATTGTTGATAATACCTTGCTTGTCAGAGTTGTGTTGTCACATGCACCGATTTGCATTAGTTTTCTAAATAGCTATCTAATCTTGTTTTGAAAATTTTTTGTAGGTATCTAAGTCATGTATACCATTGAGTTGACATCTGTATGTTATTATATTGTGTATATAGATTAAGTCCGTTGCTTGAGAACAAACAATAATTTTATGTTGAGGATGTTGATGTGCTACAAAAATACAACACTTTTGATGCTTTAAACTTGGAATTTTTTTGTGTTCTCAATGCGATGTTAGTGGGTTTTATGTGTTTTTGTGTTTATCTTTGTAGGATTATAAGTTGGCAATAATTTTGGTTAAAGTTACAAAAGCTGTTGTAGATTTGTTTTTGTACGAGACACCTTACAAGCCGTAGACCATTCTATGAGCCGTAGGATGGTTCCATAAGGAATTCCAGTGATGGGACAAGTTTTGAAAGTTAATTCTATGAACATGTAAATGAGCCATAGATTGGTTTACGAGTCGTAGAAGATGTTTTATGACTTGAGGATCAGAGAATGAAGACTTTTAAAATTTTATCAGACGAGACCCCCTTAACGGGTCGTAAACCATTTTACGAGTAGTAAAGGTGTGTCATAAAGAGGAAGTCCATTTTTCCCTTAATAATGTATGAGACCTTGATTATGGGCCGTAAACTTCAATATGGGGCGTAAAGAGCTTTCGTGAGATATGCTGACCAGTTCTCCCAAATCATTTAGGATTTGAATTCTTATTATTATAAATCAGTCTTTTAGGTTATTTTTTAGAGGTTCTCATTAGGTTTTATAAGTTTTAACCTAGTACTCAGAGAACTCAACATTTTGAGATAGAAAATTATAAGAGAATCTTTGAGAACACTTATGTTTGAATTTGATCTTAAAGCTTATGATTCCTATTGAACTTGGATGGCTTGTTCTTAATTTTTTTGTGTAATGGTTTAATTATGTCTTCTTAATTCATAATCTCTACATCTACACATAGCATGAGTAGTTAAATCCACAACTACGGTTGTGGAAACTATGAAGAACTAACAAAGTAATACTGGATAATTCACAATTCTTGGAAGGTGTATATGCATGTACTAATTAAATCTCTTTGTTTTGTATTTTTTCTAGTGGTGCCCAACATTATCACCCACCTATTGTTACTGATTGGACCAAGGTAGTAATGAATAGGAAAAGAGATTAATTAACATGATTCTATTGATGTGTTCTCATCTAATCAACCAAACTGGGCCAAGGGGATGTTGTACTGGGACTGATAGGTAATGGTTGGTAATGCATGGAGATGAGCCAAGTCACATTGTGAAATTCATCTCTTACCTTTGATCAAAAGGCTTGGTGAACTTAAATTACCATCTTCTATACTACACACTAGACAACAATTATGTTATCTAGTGAAACTGAGTTGTGGGATTCCATTGGGTATGTTGTTGTTGGTGGTGATACAGAGTTATTGCAAGGCCCCCTCCCCAGTGAATTGAGTTGGTTAATTACTCAGAATGCATATTGGTAAATTTTCTTATGTCAACATATTCCCTGTTGGATCAACCCTAACATTATCTTTATCTTGACAATGACCACTTTATCCTCCAAAATGGATGTGTAACTTAGGCGACATCACATATATTAATTAAATCTCTTCATTTTGCATATTTTCTAGTGGTGGAAAACATTAGAATCTGCCTAGTATTACTGACCTGGCCAAGGTAGTAATGAATAGGAAAAGAAATTAATTAACAGGATCCTATGGATATATTCTCGTCTAATCAACCAAATTGGGCCAAGAGGAGGTTGTATTGGGAATATAGGTAAGTCTTAGTAATGCACACTATGGAGATGGGCCAAATCACATAGTAAAATTCACCTCTCACCTTTGACCAAAGGGTTTGGTGAACATAACTTACCGTCCTATATGCTATACAGTTGAAAAGAATTAGGTTATCCGGTGATACTGAGTTGGGGGATCATGGGGAACACAATACCATAGTTTCTCTCCATATTGACTTCTCTGTTATGTTATTTAGTTTAGTTATATTTCTCATTGATTATTGCAAACACCCCCTTTGGGGAAGTAAGTTGGTTAATCATTTGGATTGCAAATTGGTGAATTCTCTTGAGTCTATGTATTCCCTGTGGGTTCAACCCTAACCTTTATTAGGTTTTATTTCTTGACTACGACTATTTTATCCTGTAAATAGGAGGTATAAGTTGGGCAACATCAAGATTTGGCACTATTTCCAAGGAATACTACTAGATTTAGTGAATTCATTAGTTATTTGAGTGTTAATCCTTAGTTCCCTTATTTTTATTTTGTTTTTTTGTTTTTGTTCTTTTTCAGGGTGTAAGTGTAGTGGATGCCCAACACTAGGAGTCAAGTCAATCCCTTAACTGTATTTGACCTTGAGATTTAAAGAATGTTTAGGAGAATAGCCAAAGACAACTCCAATAACATGGCAAATGCAACTCTGGACAGGAATAACAATGAGGATACTGAGAATAAGAACCCACCTCCTCTTGAGGATATTACTCCATGGCCTCAGGATCTTACTACCAATGCTTACCACTACCAGTAGACATATAGTTCACAGGCTAGAAGGGGTTACTTCAAATGCTGCAGAACTGCGGGCTATTTGCAAACTTACCATCAGAGGACCCTCATTGCCACCTACACAATGTGGCATTCATCTGCAAGAATCTGATGGGAATATAGAATATATATATCGATGTTGTGTGACTTCATCTCTTCATATTGTCACTTATGGGTAATGCAACATTATGGCTATCTGAGCTCCCGCAGAATTTGATCACCAGTTGGGCAAACTTGCAAAAGGCCTTTTGGAGAGGTACTTCCCAAGATCGAAGAAACACAAGTTGAAGGACCAGATCAATAACTTTGAGAAATTTATGGGTCATTCAATTAGTACTACTTAGGAGCGGTTCACCAAATGTCTGAGGAGCTTCACTGACCCTAAGATAGTTGATGACACATTAGTGCAGATCTTCTATCATGCCCTTGATGAGCACAGTCAGGCTTGTGCCAACACTATCATGGGGGCATGTTCTTGGATCAACCATTTGCAAGGATCGTAGAGCAAATGGAAATAGTTGTCAAGACTAATGGCCCATGATGGTAGCAAGATAGAGCATCCACTAAGAGTTCGTGTGCTGTCAGTAAGGGTCTAGAGCAAGCCAGAATTAATGAAGAAATCACATAGTAGCTTAGTCAGATTTGCACAGGTATGGAGGTGATGATGAAGTAGAGCCAAGATAGAATGAATATAGTGGTTCATCACTCTCCATCAACATCTCTCTCATTGAGGCTTTGGAGAAGATGCCAGGGTATGCTATGTACATGAAGGACTTGGTCACTAAAAAGTACACTATGAGTCAAGTGCTCTTCCAAGAGCTTCAACATTATAGTGCCATTGCTACAAGGTCCTTCAATCAAAAGTGACAAGATCCAAGTGCTTTCACCATACCCTATACCATTGGAGATGTGGAATTCGCAAAGGCACTATGTGAATTCGGAGCTATCACTAATCTGATGCCCCTTGCTATCTACAAAAAGCTTTAATTGGGAGCCCCTACTCCAACTAGCATCCAGTTGTTGATGGTGGATCAGATGGGGAAGAATCCTATATGTATACTATACAATGTAATAGTCAAAGTTTAAAAGTTCATATTCCCTAATGACTTTTTGATCCTAGATTGCGAAGTTGACTTTTACGTCCTAATCATCTTGGGAATACCATTCCTAGCCACTAGGTGAGCACTAGTGGATGTGGAAGCTAGTCAACTCAGGTTCAGATTAAGTGATAAAGAAGTCATCTTCAATATCTTTCAATCCATAAAGGTCCAGATGATTTGAAGAGTGAAGTTTGGGCAATAGGTGAAGTCTGAGTAACCAATTTGTCCAAGTCATGTCGAGACAATAAGTCAGGCGCTACTTGGGAGACAACCCAAGGTTTTTGATGTAATAGTGTAGTTAGTGGGTTCTTTTTAGTTTTTAGATTCATAGGTAGTTTATTTTCTTGTATTTTGATTGTAATTTTTGATATTAGGCTGGCTATATATCGGGTAACAGTGTATTCTATGAATAGTATATAGGTATAGGATGAAATCAGCTAATATGGCTGAGAAAAGTATCAGGTTGAGTTGCTATGACTAGGTTTAGGGGTCGTAAAACACTTTACAACCTATACACCATCTTGTAGAGATCTTCAGTAAGCAAAAACGTTATGCACTCTAGTCCATGAGCCAGCTTTATGATCCGTAGACCAAACTACGGGTCGTGAATGGGCCTCATGGACCCCAGGAAAGTTTCTTGAAAATTTTGCTAAGTGTTGAGGTCTGTACGACCAACTCTATGAGCTATAAAATACTTTACGACTTGTAAACTGGTCCGTAAAATGTAGTCCTGAAATCTAGGGTTTGCATATTCTAAAAACCATGATTTATGATCTATAAAACACTCTACAGCGTATACAAGGATTTTTATAAAGTCCAGGTCCATTAACTTTTCAATTGACCTGGTCAAGGTATAGATATAGGGTCAAATTGATTTGACCTCATTCTTGACCTAAATTACAATATTTAACTGACCAAACCTTCCCCCTTGTAAATATGACCACCGCTGGCCACCGTACACCCATTTTCTTGCAAGATTCCAGCAGCCTAGGATTTTAACCCTAGTCACCTCCTTTACCTTCTTCAACTTAATCACTAATCTTGGTAAGTTTTTGATTAATTTAAAACCTTTAGTTTGCCTTATTTTGAATGATTAATTTGGAAATTATGTGGGGAATGCTTTTTAGACATACAATCTATGTTTAAATTTAATTAGTGTCAGTTTGAATTAGGTTGCCAATGTTTACATTATTGACTAGGTCCAAAATTTGACACTTTGGCCTTATGTGAATATTTTAGATAGTTGTTTGTGCTTTTTGAGTCCCGCACTATGTGTGATTTAATGATTGTGCTTGTGAATTGGTTGGTAATGATATAGGTGCATTATCTTGGTGAAATCAAGCATAGGTGGTCAAAATTTTAGGATAAATCATGCTTAAATCACTATCGATAAGGTGTATGTGCATAGAAAATGTTGGGGATAATGGTTGTGTTATAAACGTCATATGGGTGCATGTGTTGATGCTTCAATACTATTAATTTATATGTGAAAAAAGTCTTTTGGGGTCTGTGTGATAGGCTCAGAAACTTAGGTGACTGAATTTTCTGGTTCACGAGTGGCTTTAGCAGCTCGTGGATTATTCCACGAGTCATAATTTCCCCTCGTGCAAGATTCAAGAAACATGATGTTTCTTACTATCTATTAGACGAGACCTTTATACGAGTCATAGAATACTTTACGGCTCGTAGATAAGTCTCATAGGTCCCTGCCAGGGATTAATTTCTCACTGAATATCTCTATGATCCAGTCTATAACTTATAAATCACTTTACGAGTCATACCTGGTCCCATAGACATTTCCAGTAACAAAAAGTGTTTGAACCACTACTTTATGAAAGCTATTTATATCTCATAATATCAACTATGACCCGTGAAGGTGCTTTCGTAAAACACTTTTACAACTTAACTCAGATGATTTTGTGTATTCCAATTTTGAATTATTGTGCTGTGGAGTATATATGTTTATGTTTCAGGTACTATCACCTCAAAAGCCAAATGCGGCAAGATTCGAGCCCTACAGAGTAGGCTTGGAGATGAGCCTTCGGATGATGAGTAGGCCACTCAACTAACTGGCTCACTAGAGGTGTCGGATTGTCACCCCGAACCCAAAGGTGACTAAACCATAGACCGAGTCACTTCCAGAGCTTGGTGGACTCAGGTTCTTGTTGCTCGCACTCCCCAATCTAATGAAAAAAGCGGTAATAGGAGCAGCTTACCAAAGATGACTACATCCAGAGAGGAGTCCAGCTCTGAGGATTGGTTAGAGACAGAGTCCTCCATCGCACCCTGATCATCACCATCTACGCTGGATGCCTTCAATAGCTGATGGTGCATCAAGGGCATGGAGAAAATGTATGTGGATGGTGTAAAGTCGACAGAGCAGGTAACCTAGCCTGCTCCATCTAGGAGGAGCCCTGAGTCATCTCAGAAAGACTCGACAATGTCCCCAGTATCCAGGACAAGATGACTCAGTATGGGCTTTAGGGGCTCACACATGCACTTAAATGATACTTCCCGACCATGGTAAGGGAGTTTTATACCTCATACACAGCTACTACCCAGAACATTCTTCATAAGGGGAAGAAGCCCATCGCTCAACCCAAACAGATCGATATGAGAATGAGGGACCGATAGGTGGATATATCCGAGACCACCATCCACCGGATATTATTTGGTCCTGAGTTTTCTACCCCCAAATCAACTGCAGAGTTTGACTACAGGGTGGGGCAGATGAGGAACCCACTTGTGATGAAAGATCTAGAGCGACGAGCCACTTTGATGAGATCGATTGTTGGTTATATTGCTGAGTAGTGTTCGGAACCTGCATGGGTTTTCACTTACTCAGAGCCTATCATAAAGGCTTCAATCATTTTCCTAGCTATGTTTTGGTGGGCTATTGTTCATTCACATATTCGGCTGACACTTGGTGATAATACACTAATGCCAGAGCGTGCAGTTTTGGTTGCCAATATCTTAGTTGGCTATGATATTGACTAGACCCCCTCATCCCTGACTAGATTCATGAGGCCACACTGAAGAGGTCCACCTCTATCCCATACTCGTGCTTGACCTATAGGCCCTGTCTAAAGTCAAGGATGGAGATACCACAATAGCTAGACAAGTTGATTAATGCCCAGCGCACATTAGATCCTAGCTTGACCAGGCAGATGAGAACCTGGTGGCACTCTGGCGAGCCCAGCCTCCATCTATGCCTGAGATATCTGCCTCAGCGCCACTACCTAAGGGTTTAGAGACTGCCACTACTACTGTTATTGCTACTGAGAAGAAGCCCCCTCAGCCCAAGGCAGTTGAAGATAAGGGGCCCACTATTGTTTTTCCTGCACCACAGGCCACGACATCACAAGCTACTACTATGGGCATGAACTGCATGTCTGCCATATCAATACAGCCCTTAGCATAGTGGTTATCACATATTGAGTCATAATTGACTAAGCTTATTTATTCGATCAGACCATAGGTCCACCAGGCCATTTCAGACTCAGAGAGTTGATTGCAGGAATTTTTAGTTACTAATAAAGGGAGGTTGTACTGGGACTAATACGTAAGGGTTAGTAATGTAAACTATGGAGATGGGCTAATTAATTAGTGAAATTGACCTCTCACCTTTGACCAAAGGGCTTGGTGAACATAACTTACCCTTCTACAATCTATACACTAGAAAATAATTAGATTATCCAATGATACTTAGTTGGGGAATCATGGGAATACAATACCTTAGTTTAATTATTGCATTTATTATTGCAAACCCCCATTTAGGGAAGTAAGTTGGTTAATCATTTGGATTGCTAATTGGTGAATTCTCTTGAGTCTACGTATTCCCCTTGACATTGGCCCTAACCTTCATTAGGTTCTAATTCTTGATAGCAGCCACTTTATCTTCTAATAAAGAGGTATAACTTAGGGTGACATCAGTCTTCATAGATGAGGATCATATGAGAGCTAGGTCAAACATCGATTTGAAGGAGGGGCCAGAGGATGAGCCACCTATGTATATCGAGGATGCACCAGAAGAGGGTGGTATAGATGATTATTCAGGGGAGTATATCTACCTCACTAGTTTGTCATGTAATTGCACTAAGCACAATCTAAACTCTTAAGTGCGAGGTGGGGATAATTCATTGTTGGTGATGCATAAACAATTTATGTTTATCTCTCTTCTAGGATGTTAAGAGAATTTATTTCTATGTTTTTGTGTATATATTAGGATATTGAGTATGGTATTGAGTTTAATTTTTAGTCATGTCTCTTTAATTGTGTTTAGCCATAATTGAGTTATGAGGCCCTATGATAGATGGTTGATAACCGTCGAAAGGATATTTGGCAACTTAGTGTCATATGTATGGTATCTTAAAATGGTTTACATTGTTGCATAGTGGGCATGTAATGATAAGCATGAAAATCGATAATCCAAGACACCTAAGTTCCAATGTAGGTTCTTATATATATGCTTCATCTTAAATTCTTGTGACTTTCATGTAATAGTTATGATGGTTGTCAATCATGACGTGAGCATGTGCTATGTGTGTGTGAGGTTTATTAATTTTCCTATTATTCGTAATTGTTAGTATTTGCTTGGTATATGTACTAAGCTAAGTAGGCAGTATAGCATAAGAAGTGATCTAGGGCATTCTTTTGACAACCTCATTTTAGATCTTTATGAGAACCAACCATGAGAAAGATACCATTAGACAACACTTTTAAGACTTTCACTTATATATTTGACAGCCGCATACTGAGCCTATCCTCTTCTTTCATGAGACCATAAGTTTGATCCAAAAATCCTAAACGCCTTAGGAGGAAGAGACTGGGGGAGGGATAAAGCTTAAAAAGGGTTCCCCAAAGATGAGTCTTCATTATAAAACATATATATACACACTCTTTGGTCAGGAACTAGAAAGGTACCAATCCATGTCGCAGACTTGTTCTCTTTTTGGTCAACAGACTACCAAGGAAATAAATTAACAATTGTATCCTCAGAAAGACCACCTTGTGTGTGAAAAAATATTTCATGTTCATGCATATTACGCAATTTGTTCGAGGATTACCAATTCTTTAAATGTAGGATGATTATCTTAGCCATATTTAAGCAATTAATAGTCAAGTTTACCCATGTTTACAACTTAGTCTAAGTTCAAAAGCATAGAGTCTAGGTAGTTTTTATTGTCGTTTTGGTTATTTTGAGCTAATCATGCCAAAAAATAACTTTTTGTTGTGTTTTCAGGACTTAAAGAAAAAGCTGGAGGCCAGATTCAATACTATCAAACAATAGGAAACATAAGCAGAGCAATAGAATAAGAAGTAGGCAAGATACACAAAAATAGAACACCTCTGTGTCGCGAATGCACTTGATGACAAGCCAAAATTTGTTGAGATGGATAAATGCATGAATACACTAAGAAGAACATGGACTAGGATGATCCTGGTTCATAATTGACTAAAGTTTGAAGAGAAGAAAATACATAGTGCTAAATACATAGCGCTCAAACAATTCTGCATCGTGGATTTGAACTTCAAGTTTCAAAAAAATTGGGAAACAATATATTGAAAAGCTAGGCTTGTAATTTCTATTTTTGCCATTCATTTTTTAGCTGGAACGTGATAGAATAGTGAATAACACAACTCTATTGTTGAATTTTCTTCCTTTCTTTTCTTAATTTCATTCCTTGAATGCTCATGAAATGATGTTTTTTAAGTGATACAAACAATAAGTGCCTAAATTCTCTCTTTCTAGGACTGTAGCTACACGACTATATTATAGATTATCTTTTTTTTTTTTTGCTAATGATGGGTTTTTCAATATAATTACTCCTATATATCTTGCATCACTGTTGGAAGCATTAAAATAAATATGGTTGTCTACCTTGAATTTGGAAGATAAATAGGAGATAGAACACAGAGTATAGGGAGCTTGTTTATTCTAGAGTTGCTAGGATAATTTGTATATAGGAGATTAATAACACCAACCTATATACCCTATTTGGTTGTAAAACAAGAAGACAAATTTAATGTATTATTGTTGGTTCATGTCTATCCCTTCTCAATGATATGTCTACATTGTTAATAAGAATAGGCAATGAGAGGTCATAAGAATATAATTGTAAAATTAACCCCGTAAACAAGTAATTAGATATCCCATTAGAAACCAAAGTGAGATATGATATGGCATACGTCTATAGAAGCTACAATCCTAGAATGTATTCTAGATTGAGTAAACTTCTGGTTAAAGAGCTAATCAGTTTTAGATTAATTTTCGTAGTCATAGTTTTTAATAGTAAATCACACATCATTTTATCTGCAACATACACAATTACTTCCAGTGCATTGAAAATTTTCTAAGTGTCTTATTAAATTCCTTTGGGTTCGACATCCTGGCTCTTAATATAGTCACTATACAATTGAATCACCCAAAAATAATGCCCGAAAATATGCCTCGGAAGTGCCAAAAATTGTAATTTCTATACATCATAAAATCTGTGCATTATTTCATAAGTCTGACTTCATATTCTTGATCAGGGGGAAAAATTATGTGGGAAATGTGTCTAAACTCAATAATAGAGCAACTGTATCAAAATTTTATTTTCCAAAAATGTAATTTCTAGAGAGCTCTTCCCACCCCTGATACGAAACAGCAAGGGCATGGAGATGTATATTTTTTTGCCCAGTTTTCTTATTCGATTGAAGACTTTTGGTTATTGGCCCTAAGCCTCCCCATCCATAAACTTACCTATGCTTAGCCATATTTCACCTTCATATCATAGAAGACATTCCCCAAAACCTTCTCAAACACTTAGACAAATATTTCACTCAATATGAAAGGTCCCAAACTCATTCCGGTTCTTAAGAAATTCAATCAAGCTTTAAGTTCTCATCATCAATCTTCATCAAGGGATTCTCCAAAGTTGAGGAATGTAGGTTTCAACTATTGGGTCCTTTCACCCATGGTGTTCAAGCTTCCTTCTTACATAAATTGCATGTTTCTAAGTTGATTTACTTATAGGTCTTCTTATTATGAATTTGACTATGAACTATGTTAGGATTTCATTAAAGTGTGACTGTTTAAGCATGTTTTGAGCTATGAATGTATGATGTACTTTGAGATTTGATGAGGGGTTTCAATGTATTTTGCAAGATGCTATTACCAAGTGCTGGTAGGTTGATTTAGTTCAAGTTTTCTTGCATGATTTCACTCTTGAATTGCATCGTTTTACATTCATATTAGTCACCCACCAAGTGTTTAGATAAAATATCTAGTTTAGGGTTCTTGAGCTATTGATTATCCATTGCATGACCTATGACTTGAACGACTTTATGCTGATGAAAGGAAGGTATATATGTATTGTTTCCATGAAAAATATTAGTAGTGTTTCATGTTGAGCACACCATATTGAGGAGGTGCTATACCTCAATCACCATGGATGGTAGGGTGACACAACCATCAACCAATTAAGTGGTTGATACCTCAATCACCATGGATGGTAGGGTGAGATAACTATCAACCAAATTGAGGGGTTGATACCTCAATCAACATGGATTGTAGTCTAAGACAACCATCAACAAAATTGAGGGGTTCATACCTTAATCACCATGGATGGTAGGGTGAGACAACCATCAACTAATTGAGGGGTTGATACCTCAATCACCATAGATGGTAGGGTGTGACAACCATCAACCAATTAAGGGGTTGGTACCTCAATCACCTCACCAAGAAGGTGGTAGGCATTGGACATGATGGTCTCTTACAACACATATAATATGCTTGATATAAGCATGTTTACTTCAAGTATCATTCATGCACGCAACATTGCTATATGCTCATCCATTGCCTAATTATGCATTTCGATTATGTTGTCTATCTCTTTTTGCTTTGCATCTTACATACTTAGTATATTATAATATAATAATTCATACTCTATGTGTACATAATGTTACCATGTAGGAACTGGAGCTCCACTTGATTATCCTCATCCTCCTCGTAGATAGTACTATCTTCTCAAAGCAAGTTTGGTGAGTCCTCAACTCCGGGGATGATAGCTCTTATTCTTATGTTATGTAAAGAATCTCAATACCTATTTGTATGATTTTGGCTATGAGAGTGAGCCCAGAAAATTGTGTTGGCCCCCGCTCATTTCTAAGTGTAGAAGTGTTGTTGGACAAGTTATGTAACGATGCTATGACCTTTGACACTCTTGAATCTTGAATTTTCTAATGCTATGAAAGACTTCCTATGTCCCTTTGCCATTATTTCTATTCTCTTAATGTAGTTTTATTGCTTCCCCGACCAAAAATGTGTAATGATATATTAAGAGGCTTCCTTGGGGTCCCTTTGGGTTACCCATTCATCATGTCACATCTAGGCCATAGGCTTAGATCGTGACAACCTCCACGAATAGTTTGACCACATACCCTTGCATGTACTTTAGTAGCAACAAGTTACTCCTATTATGAAAAAGTCATGTTTAAATGCTATGAATGTTATATGCATATAATTATGTTTTTCATTATTCCATGGGACTTCACATAACAGTGAGAGGGCTTAAGGTGGGGTTTGTCTAGGTGGGTATTAAGGTAATGTAATGCCCTACACGTTGGAAGGTGTTAAAGTACCTAGGAGATGAATTATGGAATTTTCTAAGCATCATTGGCTTTCAAAAAGGTGGCTATGAGTTGTATGTCGTTTTATGGGCCATAGTTTGTGCTTGTGGAATAGAGGGTAGACTTGGTAGAGAAAAGGTTCCTTGATGTTTAGAGTACGAGTTACCAGAACAGCTCAGACATTGATTGACTAGTTGCTAGTCATGTCATGGTTTGAGATTCAAAGAAAGTTTCTAAGGGTCCAAAAAGTTACCAGAGGAGACCCCTTTTGATGACTTGTGGACTATACTATGACCCATAATTGGGGTCTCATGGCCTTGTCCAATAGCTTTTAATAAGGCATAATTTTGACCTTTCCTAATACTCTAAGTCTATGCTATATCATTTCAACTATCACAACCCAAACCTAAGGCCTAGACGTGACACGGCAAATGGGAACCCGAAGGGACCCCAAAAAAGCCTCTTAGCAAATTAATCACAAATCCTTGTTCGCGGAACCAAAATAAGCATTTTAAGATAAAATAAAAGGGGAAGTGGTACTAAGGAAAGTCTTTGATACTTACATAAGCAATAAGGAGTTAAGCTCAAAGTATAAATGTATCATAGTATCCAACAACACCTATAACTCAGAATGGAGCGGGGGCCAAGAAACTTTCTGGGCTCAACCTCATGATAACAAGTGTTAAACATAAAGAAGTCTCAACATAGCAAGAGTAACTTAGATATTTTCCTTGGACTTGAGGACTCACCAATGCTTTTCTCCAAAGTACCGAGCTAGCTATGTGGAAGAGAATGATCAAAAGGAGCTCCAGTTCCTATATGGTAATATCATATAGGGATAGAGTATGTGATGTATGTTTGAATGTATAAGTATGCGAGATGTAATGCAACAAAGACATACGCTAATATACTTAAAATACACAATCATAAGCAATGGATATATAATCTCAATATGGCATGCATGATCAGTACTTGTAATAAGACATGCTTGTAAATCATTAAACTTGCATAATATATCATATATATGTGGGAAGAGACCTTAACCGACATGAGTAAGACCAAGCGATCTACAACTTGGAGTCCCAATAATTACTCCTCATTAGTAAAGAGGTGGTCGACTTACCATGGTAAACCATACTTCCTTACGTGAAGATGACCAATTTCGTATTAAATATCCCTCCTTACGAGAACATGACCCATTTCAAAAATGAGTTTATAATAAAGTACACTAGATGGATCCACTAGAATAGCAATGGTAAAGTATAATCCTATATTGGTACATGGTTTGAGGAAAGGAGTATTGACTGTTGAAGATAGTCCACGTCGATATTCCACCCATCAATTCTAAGCCTAATCCCACGAAATACTTGAAATAATCATACTTTAATTATAATATGAATAACTTGTAAGAACATGACTTATGTAGCTCATAAACATGTTTGACCTCTAATAGTGAGCTTAACTTGAACATGAAAGTAGATAATAATAACATATAAACCCTTTATTTAATATGAATTACCCATAAGAGGTAAAAATTTTGAAATAGGGCTTAACTTGATACTTATAAAATTATGCATACTTTTCATGAATTCAATACATGCCTGAAGTCACCTAACTTGTAAATCATGTAATAGATCATCACATGTCATTTTATCAAACACATGGTGGGTTCATGATACTTGTTCAAAATCATGCAACTCAATAGTGAATAAACTCAATGCAATTCAACCCACCAACATATAGTAAATCTCTCATGTAGGGTACCTTGAAATCCATTACAAAGCTCATGATAATTTATAGTTCCATAGCTCAAAAACATGCATAGTCTCAATAGACATAATTAATTTATGGAGTAAACTTGAAATAAATGTACATGCATAATCAATTAATACTTGATAAAATCCCAACATGATTTATATTCATAATCCATAATAAAAGATGCCCAATGGTAATACAACATGAAAACATGCAATTTTCATGAAAAGGGAAGGTTGGGATCCATCATTGAAACAACCCATGGATGATGACCCGCATAACTTAAGCTATGAATTCCTTGAGGTGAACATGACGTAGACTTAGAGCATGAAATGAGTCCTTGAGTTCCAAAAGTGAGCCTGAAATCCTTAGATTTAAATGAGAGAATTAATGGAGTCTTAGGGAGGTTTGAGAGAGGGTTTTGTGAGTTATAGAGTTGAAAAATGCCTAAGCATGGGTGATTTCACATTTAAGTGGGAATAGGGCTATAACCCTGATGATGTTCATGCTCCAATAAGAAAGTGGTCACTGTCAGCATTTAACCTAACCGAATGTTAAGGTCGAATCCACAGGGAATACGAGGCTTGACTATAGAGATCCACTACCAATCATTTTAAGTATCAATTACTAAAATCTCTAAATGGAAGTGGGGGGTTTCTTTGTAATTCTGGAACAAAAATTAAAACTAAACTAACAATGCGAGAAGATACTCAAATTTAGGGACAACTTGGGAATTGTGTTCCCCATGATTTATTGACTCAATTACCCTAGACAGCATAACTCTAATTTAGAATTCACATGTAAAATGGTAACTTAGGTTCTTCCAGCCCTTTTGTGAAGATGAAAGTTGAATTTCACCTTGGCGTGTGGTTGCCAACCATGGTGAGCCAACTAATCGTTACGCATTATCCTGGTCAACCTTCCATTGGTCAGGTCTGGTTGATTAGACAAGAACACATCAATCGAATCCTGATATTTACCTCCTTTTTCCTATTCATCACTACCTTGGTCAGGATCATGATAGTAGGCGGGGTTTGGTGTTGACCACCACCAAATAACAATCAAGATGAAGGGAAATAAACAATAGATGCAAAACTTCAATCAAAGAAATTCACAAAGTCTAGGTTATTCAAGTCAACTCTTCATTGTTTCCTTAATCCAAGTTGTGGGTGCTTAGCTACTCATGGCTAAGGCAAAATCAATAACAATGCAAATAGAAGACATAGTTGAGAGTTTATCCAAAATAATGAAGAACAACAACACCACAAGATTGGATTAATGGATAATGAGTACAATATAGGTTTTCAATCCCCCAAAATTGGGTCTTCGAATTGAAAGATAAAAATCTACGCTAAACCCTAAAAATACTCTTAAAATCTTTACAAGTATCTCTGAATGTTGAATTTCTCTAAAGAAAACCTAATATTATCTATTTATACTAGTTACAAAAAAAACCCCAAAATTAAATAGAAAAGATAGCTGGCAGCAGATATGTCACACAGGTATGACTTGTAGGGTGACCTACGAGTCGTAATCGGGGTCTCGTAGTTAACACTTGGCATTTTGGACCTAACTGTTACGACCCATTGTTATGAGTCATTGCTTGGTCTACCACTCATATGCTCCTCTCATAGTCTAGGCCTTCAGTTCTTGGTCCAAACTTTTAGTTCACTATTTCTTGCTATTATCCAACTAAAATGACCCCATAAAGTGCCCAAAAATGTACCTTGAAAGTGCCCAGAATTGTAATATCTATATATCTCAAAATTTGTGTGTAATATTGAAAATTTGACTTCATATTCTTGTTCAAGGGGTCAAATTTAGGGGAAAATGGTCTAACCACAATTTTAGAGCGAATGACTCATAATTTCAAATTTCGATGTGGCAAATTCCAATAGCATTTCTGTGTCACTGGCGCAACAAGCCAGTGCTTTTTTTTGAATAATTTTCTCTAGTTATTTCTATCTCAGTCCAAGGCTTTTGTGTCATGCGCCTAAGTGTTCCCAAATGTGAAAATGCCTATACTTAACCATTTTCACCCTCATATCCTTCTAAACATTCATTAATACTCACTAACACTTAGCCAAATTTTTCATTCCTAAATTGAAGTCTCAAACCATCATCTAGAACTAAGGATTTCCCTCAAGCTTCAAGTCTCATTTTTCAATCTTCATCAAGAGTTTCTCCAAAGCTAAGGTATGTGGGTTTCAGTCATTAGGCCCTTAACCCATGGTGGCCTAACCTCTTTTTTACTCAATTTGCAAGATTTAAGGTTGATTTTACAGATGGGTTTACTAGTATGAACTTGTCTATAAACTATGTTAAAGCTATATGAATTTTTGACTATCTTGCTATGTTTTGAGCAAAAAATCTTGGATCTTTTGTAAGATTAGAGAAGGGGTTTTGATGTATACTGCTTGAGAGTGTTGCAAGGTGTCGATTGATAGTTTTACAATGGATTTTCTTACATGATTTTACTCTTGATTTTTATCATTTTACATTAGAACTACACACCTACCTAGTGTTTGATAAAATGCTCGGTTATGGTTTCTTGAGGAATTGAAGGCTCAATGCATGTCTAATGTTATGAATGATGTTATGATGATAAAAGAAGAGCATTTAAATGATGTTATTATAATGATAGAAGGAAAGTATGTATATGGTATTTCTCTATATAGTGTTGAATTGACCATAGCCAATTGAGGTGTATGCCTTAGTCACCATGGGTGGTAGGGTATGACCATCCTTTAACCTTTTAAGGGGATTGTACCTTAGCACCATTGGAGGCAGGGTGTGACCATCCTCTAACCTATCAAAGGTTTATACCTTGGCACCATGGGAGGTAGGGTGTGACCATCCTCCCCCATTAAGGGGTTTATACCTTGGTAACTTATTGAGGGGTTTGTACCTAAATCACCATGAATGGTAGGGTGCAACACTACACCATAGTATGGTCCATTTTCTCACTCATATTATAATATATGAAGCATGCCTTTACTATAAGCATCACATATGCATGTCATCTTGTTATATGTTAGTTAGTTGCTTAAATTATGCATATTAATTATGTCACTTATCTCTTATTGCATTGCATCTTACATACTTAGTACATTCAAACATACTAATGTATACTCTTTCCTACATCATATCACCATGTAGGAACTGGTGCACAAGTTGAACATCCTCCCCCTCCATATGGCTAGTTCGGAACTACTCATGTTAGTTGGTGAGTCTTCCATTTATAAATTTCTTTTATTATGTATTGAGACACTCTTCTTTATTATTTACTTTAGCTATGAGGGCAAGCCCAATTGCTTTGTCCTGGCCCCCACTCTGCCTATGTATAGAGGTGTTGTTGGATATACTATGTATCTATATATGAGATTTGACTCTTTTGTCTCATGATTATGATATTATACAAGTTTTCCCCTTAGTCAAATTTCCCTATTTCCACTTTCATGTCATTTAAATGCTTTTGTGACCAATGATGTGTAATGATAAGATAAAAGGCTTATTTGGGGTTCTTTTGGGTCCCTCATTCCTCGTGTCATGTTTAGGCCCTATGCTTGGACCATGACAAACTTGGTATCAGAATATTAAATTATTAGGTCCTTGGCGTCCAACACACCGCATCGATTAGAGTCTTATTCATGGTTGTGAAGCATGCCACAACTTTGAATAGGAGGTTATAAGGGGTTCTAGGAAAGTTTCACTTTTTCATGATCCATGTCATATGATGGAGTTAGGTCCCCTAAGGCTTATTAGTAATACCTAACCATTACATTTCAGAATATATCTCAAGCTACTCAGGACGGTGATATGACTAATGCAGAGATTTATAATGGTCTATGGGAAGTGGCCATAGCGGCGACAAACTTGGCAACTCACCTTGGTCAACAAGTGGGTACCCTTAAGACTTCTAATGGTAATAGGAGGGGTAGTGAGGCCAAGAGGGCTCATGTTAGGGGTAGGTTCAAAAGTTACAAATGTAGAGGTGATGGTAGTGTAGTGCCTTATGTTGGGTGCCCAAAATATAGTAGGTTCCCATATGGCCCATGTTTGAGAGGTACCGACGCTTCTTATGGTTGTAGAGAGTTAGGTCATAAGGTAAAGGATTGCCCTAAAAAATGTAATAAGAGTGACGGAGTAATTGGTGGGATGACTAATCCCATGTGTCAATGGTGGAAAGTACAATGGTAGCCCATGCTTGAGGAAGACCAATGCTTGTTATGGGTGTGATAAAGTGGGTCATAAGCTAATGTATTGTCCATAAGTTTGAAGGAAGTGTAAAGGTGGTCGACTTTTTGATCAAGGTGGTTATGTAGATCAAGTGACTCAAGAAGAGGATAAGTTGCCTGACGTTGCTATTGGTATGTTGAACTTTCTTTGGCTTTGATGTGTTTTATTTGATGAGTTTAGTGTGCCACTATTTCTTTCATTATTCTTCTGGTTGCTAATGGATTTCATATATGTCTCAAACTATCATTGGTATCTACCTCATTGGTATGCCTATTATTATTTGAAAGGTAATGGGTATTGTTCCATGATCATATTGCATTAGGTCTTGCCCTGTCGCTTGTTGGATTTATTATGGTAGACCTTAATGTTATGCTTGGGGTGGATTAGTTGCATGCATATTTTGTCTTTCTTGATGTAGGGCCTATAAAGTTAAATTCTGATTCTCTATTGAATCCGTCCTTGAGTTGAGACTTATAAGGTGGATGGAAAGGGGTAAGTCGGTTTCTTGTCTTAAGGTATAATTGGTCTCTAAGGGTTGCCCCCATGTTCTTATTGCATAAGGTCTTGTCTTATAATTTTTGGTGGATCTTAGTTTGTTTGATTGGAGGTCTCGAGAGGGGATCCGGCTACTTGCATATTATTTCTCCTTTGATTGTAGAACCTGTAAGGTCTAGTGCTATAGAACTGCTTTAGAACCTGTAAGGTTGTGACATGCTACTTAAGAATGATCGATCTATTTGGTCAAATATATGGGTTAGTCACTTCTCTAAGCTTGATCTTTAGTTCAGGTTTATTTCCAGGTAATGATGAGGATAGGTGATATCCCAAAGTGTCTTTCAGATTATGGAGTGAACTTTTCAAGCATGTTAGAGTTGTTGGTTAGCTTATGCACCAGCTATATTTATGGGTTTCATGAATAGGGTCATTAGTCCCTACCTTGTTATGTTTCTGGTGGTCTCTGTTCATGAAGTATGGATTTACTTGGAACTTCTGAACCATTTGGGGGAGGAGGTTAGTGTTACCAATTTTAGGGTAAGAGGGGTTGTATGCTAAGTATGTGAACTGTGAAATGTGGTTAAGGGAGGTTACCTCTCTAGGTCATATGGCATCAGGGTGTGGTATTAAGATTGATCTTAAAGAGGTATATGTGAATAGAAATTGGCCTAGACTATTGACTCCCTTCGATATTAGGGGTCCCTTGAACTTAGCAAATTACCATCGGAGGTTTGTGAATGGGTTCTCTTCTATTGCTTCTTCCATGACTAAGCTAACCAGAAAGAAGGCTATGTTTGTGTGAACCATTGAGTGTGAAAAGAGTTTCCAACTTTAAAGGATAAGTTTGTGCCCGCTCCTATCTTGTTTCTACTAGAAGGGTTGGAAGGGTTTGTGGTGTGTTGTGATTTCACTCGGATTGGATTGAGTTGTGTGATAATGCAAGATGGTTAGGTGGAAGTTTATACTTTTAGATAATTTGAGATGCATGAGAAGGATTATCTTATCTATGACCTTGAGTTAGCCGTCAGGGCTTTTCCTTTGAACATTTGACGTTATTGCTTATATGGGGTGCAGGTTGGACTCTTTACCATTCACTAAAGTTTCTAATATATGTTCACTCAAGGGGTCTTACCTTGAGACAAAGGAGTTTGTTTGAACTTATTAAGGATTATGATATGAGTGTGCATTATCATCCTGGTATGACTAATGTTATGGCAGATGCTTTGAGTAGGATGCCTATGGTTAGCCTTGTTCATGTTAATGGTGGTAGCATAGAGATGACTAGGTAGGTTCACCGGTAGGCTAGATTGGGGGTTATATTGAAAGAGGCTTATATTGGTGTTATTGTTGTTGTTGAGGGTTCTAAATCTTCATTGGTTGATGAGGTAAGAGCAAAGCAAGACCTTGATCCCTTTTTTTTTAGAATTAAAGGTCTTAGTGAAAGTGGTCAAGGTGGAAGTTTTCTCCTAAGGGGGAGATGGTGCCCTTAGGTACCAAGGTAGGTTGTGTGTATCTTGTATTGATGGCTTAGAGGGAAAGATCCTTGATGAGGCCCATAATTCTTCTTGTTCTATTTACCCCGGTTTTACTAAATGTATAGAGATTTGAGAGATGTGTCTTGGTAGGGAAGCATAAAGAAGGGCATTGCCAATTTATTTCCAGTTGTCATAGTTGTCAACAAGTTAAAGCCGAGCTTCAAAGGTTGGATCCCCTAACAAAAGACTTAAAGATCCCTACTTGGAAGTAGGAGGAGATTAACATAGATTTTGTGGTTAGATTACCCAAGACTAGAAAGGGTTTTGATTCTACTTGGGGTGTGGTTGATAGGATGATGAATTTGGTTCACTTTTACCAGTTAAGATTACTCATGGTACCAAAAAGAATGCTAAATTGTACATTTATGAGTTTGTGAGATGACTTGAGGATATGCTTAGGGCTTGTGTAATGGAGATCATGAGTAGTTGGGATGATCATCTTCCATTGATTGAATTTGTGGTATGTGAGTGTTCATAGAGTGTTGAGGAAGGTTACTGACATTGCATACGAATGGGAATTGCCTTTGGTTATGGTTGTGGTTCATCCCATTTTTTTCTAGCTTCTAGGTTGAAGGGATGTGTTAGTGACTCTAGTGCTATAGAACTGCTTGAAGTTGTGGATGTTGTGATGGATGAGTTGACTTATGAGAAGTTTCGATAGAGAAGTTATGTGAATATGAGTAAAGACTTATTGATAAGGATATGGTGTTCGTTAAGCCTCTTCAGGAGGTTCATTTAGTCAAAAGCATCTCTCAGGGAATGGGCATGGGAAAGCAATACACTTATTTGTTTCATTCTATTCAAGCTTATGATAACATTTCAAGTCCTTTCATGATTCCAAGCCTTATGCTTTAGCCCCTATGTCATTGCATATGTTCATGTTGAAATTGACAAGTTCATGCTAATTTTACCCATATGATGAATTTTTTTGAAATGGTGTTCAAGTGCATTATTGCATCACTATGTGGGCTGAATTTGTCATGTTAACACCAGTCATATATGTTTCTTTGACATTCGTGGATGAATGTTCCCAAGGGGGAGATATTGAAACTATTGCAAAAACTGCCCGAAAATGTGCCTCGAAAGTGGTCGATATCGTAATTTCCATATATCTCAAAATCTATGCGCGATATCAAAAATCTAACTTCATAGTCTTGTTTAGGGGGGTCAAATTTAGGGTGGAAAATGTCTAATCTAATTTTAGAGCGAACGATTGACAATTTCAAATTTTGAGGTGGCAAATTCCAGTAGCATCTGCATGTCAATGGCGCGATGTGCCAGTGCTATTTTTCTGAGTAATATTGTCCTGTTATTTCTATCTTGGTCCAAGACTTTTAGGTCTTGGGCCTAAGTGTTCCCAAATTTGAAAATGCCAATATTTAACCATTTTCACCTCATATCATTCTAAACATTACCCAATACTCACTCAAACACTTAGCAAAATTTTTCACTCCTAAGTTCAAGTCTCAAACCCTCATCCGGAACTAAGTATTTCCCTCAAACTTCAAGTTTACATTTTATATCTTCATCAAGATATTCTCTAAAGCTAAGGTATGTCAGTTTCAACTATTGGGTCCTTTAACCCATGGTGCCCTAACCTCTATTTTACTCAATTTGCATGATTTAAGGTTGATTTTAGAAATGGGTTTACTAGTATGAACTTTTCTATGAACTATGTTAAAGAAATATGAATTGGTGATTGTTTTGCTATGTTTTGAGCAAAAAATCTTGGATCTATTGTAAGATTTTAGAAGGGGTTTTGATGTATATTGCTTAAGGTTGTTGTAAGGTGTTGATTAATGATTTTACGATGGATTTTCTTACATGATTTCACTCTTGAATAGCATGGTTTTACATTAGCACTACACACCCGCCTAGTGTTTGATAAAATGTCCGGTTATGATTTCTTGAGAAATTAAAGGCTCAATGCATATCTTATGTTATGAATGATGTTATGATAATGAAAGAAGAGCATTTATATAATGTTATTATGATGATAGAAGGAAAGTATGTATATGGTATTTCTCTATATAGTGCGGAATTGACAATATCAAATTGAAGTGTATGCCTCAATCACCATGGGTGGTAGGGTATGACCATCCTCTAACCTTCCGAGGGGTTTGTACCTTGGCACCATGGAAGGTAGGGTGTGACTATCCTCTAACCTATCAAGGGTTTTGTATCTTGGCACAATGGGAGGTAGGGTGTGACCATCCTCTAACCCATCAACAGGTCTATACCTTGGTAACCTATTGAGGGGTTTGTACCTCAATCACCATGGGTGGTAGTGTCTAACAATTCACCATAGTATGGTCCATTTTCTGACTCATATTGTATATGAAGCATACCTTTTCTACAAGCATCAAGCATGTATGTCATCTTGTTATATGTTAGTTAATTGCTTAAATTATGCATATCGATTATATCACTTATCTCTTGTTGCAATGTATCGTACATGCTTAGTACATTCAAACATACTAACGCATACTCTTGCCTATATGATGTAACCATGTAGGAACCAGTGGACAAGTTGATTATTCTCCTCCTCCATGTAGCTAGTTCGGTACTACTCAAGCAAGTTGGCAAGTCCTCCACTTCGGGGACCTTAGTCTATGTTTCTCTTATTATGTTTTGAGACACTCTTCTTTATTGTTTACTTTAGCTATGAGGGTGAGCCCGGTTTCTTTTTCTTGGCTCCCGCTCTACCTATGTAGTAGATGTGTTATTCGATATGCTATGTGTCTATGATATGAGCTTTAACTCTTTTGTCTCTTGATTATGATGTTATTAATGCTTTCCCCTTAGTCCCATTGCCCTATTTCTACTTTCGTATGTCATTTAAATGCTTCCGCGAATAATGATTTGTAATGATAAGATAAGAGGCTTTTTGGGGTTCCTTTGGGTGCCTCATTCACCGTGTAACATCTAGGTCCTGGGCTTGGGTCATGACACCCATCGATATGAGTTGTAGTGAGACCTATGACCCATAGAGTACCCTCAAAGGGCTGACCTCCACTTAGAAGATTCCTCATTTATCTTACTGTTTCTTGCTACGAGAGCACCTTACGACTCGTAGCTTGGTCTACAACTCGTAGGATGGATCGTATGTCCTGCACTTTAGCAAAATCTTCAATTTTCTCCCAAAATAATGCCAACCTATCTTTCCTGCAATAACAATATAAAAACCATAAAAAGTCACAATAAGAACTTGCAAAATCCCTCGTTTTAGGAACCAAATGTGCTATAATTTGACATCACATCAGACCCCAATTCCCTTGGGCAAATTTGGAAAACCAAGGAAAATAATACACTGTTCCATACCCCTGGTGCATCGCGGACCACATGCAAAATGCATAATACACTAGTCTGGGCCCCTGGTATGTTGCTGCCAGTGTGCAGACAGACACTACATCACAAAAAATTTGCAAAAATTATTTTTTCTCTACGGGTCCTCTAAAATCTGGGGTATACCCATCCCCCACTCAACTTTGCCCCCTGATTGAGAATATGATATTAGATTTTTGAAATCACGCAAGGATTTTGAGAAATATGGAAATTACAATTATTGGGCATTCTGAAGCACATGAGGGGCATTTCAATATCTCCCCCTTGGGAACATTCGTCTTCGAATGTCAAGGAAACATGCATGGGAGAAGTAATTATGAAGATTTCAGCCTAATATGAATGCAAAAAATGCACTTGAACATCATTTTAAAAAATCTTAACATGAATATACAAACATCACCATAAGCTTGTTTCCATAAACATTAATGTAAGAAAAATTACATGAGGGCTGAAACTTAAGACTTGAAATCATATAGGGGACTTAAGTTATTACCTTCGTT
>DF358645.1:79502-94009 GCA_000787875.1 Solanum virginianum
TTCATATTCTCGATCAGGGGGCAAAATTGAGTGGGAAATGGGTATAACCTACATTTTAAAGGACCTATAGCAAAAAATAATTTTCACTAATTTTTGAACTCGAGAGATTATCCGTGCCCTGGCTACAATGTGCTAGGGACGCGAAGCAGTGTAAAATATTCCTTCGCATTTGGTCCGTGTCACAAACCAGAGGCGGACCAGTACAACTTTTTCATTAGTTCTTCCTATGCGCCCAAGGGCATTGGGGTCATGGCCCCATGCCCACTAAAATGTGAAATCACCCATATTTAGCCATTTCTCAAATTTATATCTCACAAAACCCTCTCTCAAACACCTCTAAGACTCTATCAATTCTCTCAGTCAAATTCAAGCATTTCAAGCTCAACTTTGGAACTCAAGGATTAAATTCAAGCTCTAAGTCTACTTCAAGATCACCTCTAACAATTCAAGGTTTAAGGTATGTGGGTTTCATCCATTGGGTCCCTTTCACACATGGAGCCCAACCTTCATTTTTATGAAAAATGCATGTTTTCAAGTTGTATTACCTATGGGTAACTATTATTATGAATTATGAGCATACATTATGTTGGGCTTTTATGAAAAATTGATTGATTATGCATGACTATCTATTTCAAGCATATGCCATGAATTGATTTTGTCTATTGAGACGACGCATGTTTTGAGCTATGAAACTACAAACTATTATGAGTTTTTGTGATGGATTTCGAGGTACCCTACATGAGGATTTTACTAAATGTTGGTGGGTTGACTTGCATTAAGTTTACTCATCTTATTTCATCTTTGAATTGCTTGATTTTTAACTAGTACCATAAATCCACCATGTGTTTGATAAAATGTCAAGTCAAGAATTCTCATGTTATTGATGATCTATTACATGATTTATAAGTCAAGTGACTTCATGATGATTAAGGGCTTTCAAGAATGTATTGAATTGATGAGAAATATCTATGATATTGCAAGTATCAAGTTAAGCCCTATATCATGATTTTTACCTCTTGTGAGCCATTCATGTTAAAGCAAGAAATCATGTATGATTGTTATCTATTTTCATGATCAAGTTAGGGTCACTATCAAAGGTCAAACTTGTTTATGAGCTACTCGAGTCATGTTATCATGTCTCTTATAGGTTACTCATGTTATGACTAAAGTACGATTATTTCAAGCTTGGATTCTAAGTAGTAGCTCGCTTGTTCTATGTCGATTAAGGTCTCTTCCCACACATGTATCATACACTATGCAAGTTGACTATTTTAGAAGCTTGTTTTATTATAAGCATTAATCATACATGTCATATCAAGATAAAATATCAATTGTTTATGATTATGCATCTTGAAGTTATTGGCTTATGTCTAGATTACATTGTATCCCGCATACTTAGTACATTTAATAATACTAACGCATACTCTATGCCAACATGACATTACCATATAGGGACTAAAGCACCTTTTGGTCATCCTCCACATGGCTAGTTGATACTTTAGAGATAAGCTTTGGTGAGTCCTTAAGTCCAGGACACTATCTAGATTACTCTTGTTATGTTGAGACTTTATTACGTTGAACACTTGTTATTATGAGGGTGAGCCCAGAGAGTGTCTTGGCCCCCGCTCCATTCCATGTTAGAGGTGTTATTGGATATTATGATGTACTTTTGCTTAGAGCTTGACTCTTTATACTTTATGATTATTAATGACATCCCTTAGTCCCGTTTCTCTTTTTATCATATCTCTTGTTGTTATTATTTTACTTTTGCAACCAAGGATGTGTGATTGATATGCTAAGAGTCTTGTTTGGGGTTCCTATTCACCATGTTATATCTAGGCCCTAGGCTTGGGTTGTGACACTCCCCTTGGCGTTGTTTTGTTGATTAGACAAGAATATATCAATCGAATCTTATTGTTAATCATTTTCCTATTCATTACTACCTTCGTCCAGTAAGTAACACTAGGCGGGTTCTAATGTTAGCCACTATCAGAAAACATGCTAATCGAAGAGAGTTAATTAATACATGCATATACACCATCCAAGAATTGTGAATTATCCAGTTTTACATTGTTAGTTCTTCATGTTCCCATAACCCTAGTTATGGATTCAACTACTCATGCTATGTGTAGATGAAGAGATTATGAATTGAGAAAACATAATTAAATACTTCCGTAATTGAATTAAGGATAAGCAAATCCAAAGTCAATGAAAATGACAAGCTTGAAGATTGAATTAAAGCACAAGTGTTTCAAAGTCTCTCTCATAATTTTCTCTCTTGGAATATTGAGTTCTCTGAGCACTTAACCTAAAACTACTGAAAAGTGACGTGAAATGACTGGAACTTATGAAAAAATAACCTAAAATAACCTGCTTATAATAGTTAAAAACAAGTCCAAAACAAATTAGGAAAACTAGTTGGCAAACTCTCGAAAGCACTCTATGACTTATACTGTCTGCTACGACTCATAGTTGGGGTCTCATAATCAACTGCTGGAATTTCGAACTTCACTTCTATAACATCCCCATCATGACTCATAAAGAGGTTTATGACCTGTAAAGGGGGTTTTGTCTGGTGAATTTCCTTCAAGTCCACTTCTTTGATCATTAGGACACTAAAAGGTCTTCTACAATTCATAAATTACTCTACGACTCATAAATTGCTCTACGACTCATCTGTGTGTCCGTAAAATTAAATTCAGACACTTGATCCTTACTAGAATTCTTCACAAAACACCTTTACAACTCATAGAATGCACTACGGCTCGTACAAGGTCTTGTACAATAGCAAAAACCAGTAACTTATACAATTTTTTCCAAATCATGGTCAACCTATAATCCTGCAAATCTAAACATAGAAATACATAAAAACAACTAAAGTTGCATTGAGAACACACAAAATCCAATGTTTTAAGCATCAAAAGTGTAGTATTTTTGCAGCACATAACCAGCGTACCTTGGATCCTAACCTGTTCAAGGGTTAACAGAACCTAGTGGTACTTCAGCGAGCACAGCCTACTCTTATTCTTGAGATGTTCACCTTAGTGCCATCACCAAAGGGTTCACAACTACCATCGCAATTGCTGTGATTGAGGAGAGGCCCCCACAACACGAGGTAGATGAGGAGAGGGGGCCTACTACTTCTATTCCTGCACAATAGGCCATGCCATCATAGTCTACTCCTACAGGCATAGTTTACATATCCACTGCATCTAGACAGATCATGGCCCAGAAGTTATCTCATGTTAAGTCAAAGTTGACTCGGCTTGTTAATCAGATTAAGCCCTAGGTCACGAGGCTATTTCAGACTCGGAGGGTCATAAGTAGGCATTCACGATTGCTACTATTTAGGATCATCGCTCCACCATGGATGCTCTTTTGACGCCTTCGAGGTGAGAGTATAACAGAGCTTGGGTATAGCCCAGCCATCAGACTTGAAGGCCCATTAAATAGAGACGCAACAACTCTGGACCAATATGATGGCAACATTAGCAGCACCAGTAGCACTATAAAGACTACGCCCCCGATGTCATTGGTAAATCTTTTTGCTCCTGATGAGCTATCAAGTCTTCCCATAGAAAGAGACCCCACATAGAGGATGATGATCCTGATGTCGAACGATTTCATATAGGGCTTATAGAGCAGGAGGAGCTCGAGCTTGTCTTGAGAAGATCGAGACAAGAGGAGGAGAAATGACAGGCTCAAAAGCGTAGGAGCATGAGTGGTGCTGGGCCCTTCAGACAAAGTACTACTGCTGAAAAGACTACTCAACAGAAGGAGGGTGGTTAGACTTAGCCACGCACCAGCGCTTAGGCACCTAGGTATGATTTTTGACCACTTATGTTTTTATTTTACTTTGATTTTGTGCATTAGGAAAAATGCACATCTTTTTATGGTGTGTGGGCACTTATAGGCCTTAGTAGAGTCTGATTAGCTTGGGTCCATATCTACCCAAATTTTGATCCCGAGTTTTTCTTGCATGTGTTCTTCCCTGTGAATATTCACTTTCAGTTGAACTGGCATGTTTAGGATGTTTAGTTAGTATTTTTACCATATAGTACTAATACTTCTGGCATATAGCATGCTTTTGTGTTATGTTTGAAACAAAAAATTTGATTAGTAGTCTAAATAGCAACCATCCATTTATAGGTGTGCGACAATGTTTGTTCTGATAAGTAAGGATAAATTGAGATGAAAAGCATGATCTTAGAATCTTTTGTTGATAATGTAGTCAGCGCCATGTGAGTGTTAGTTTAAATTGCTAGATTTATGTGTTGTGTGTGCTAATTTAGAACATGCCCTATTACACTAAGTTACACTGTAGATTAATTAGGTTAGAAAAGGATCTTACACCATTGTTCTTAATAGACTACTTAGCTTAAATGACTAACCAAAATTGTAATATATCCCTTCTTCCTAATGTTCAAGCCTAACATATACCTATTCTTTGAAAATACCTAATTAACCTAGCCTTGTTAGTTATAAAAATCCTAAAATTGGCATTGATCCTTCCTTCAACATTGTGCACCTTGACTGAGGCAAAAAGCCTAAGTTGAGGGTGACTACCAAAAGTGGCCCTAGTTTTGAGGATGGATATCATGCACCTCAACTTAGGCCAAAAGTCAAAGTTGAGGGTGGCTAATATAGGGGTGAAACACAAATATGAGGGAAGCTAGTGATATAAAGAAAAAGGAAAATCATATACGGGGTGCAAGAAAAAGAAGTGATGCCTTAGTGGTGAGCTAAAAAGAAAAAAATGAAGTATAAAAGCATGGTAAAAGGCTAAAAAATGAAAAGAAAGTATCCAAAAAATCTTGAAATAGGAGGAAGGGAAAATGAGGTAAAAATAATAGAGTTGATAAGGCAAAAGTGTAGAATATTGCAGTGTCAAGGAGGACCTTTAGTCACTGTGATCCCAAAAAACCTTAATTATGTAAGACCCCACATCTCACATTTACTAGTCCTATGAAAATGGAACATTATATGGCTTGGTCAAATCAGTACCTATTTTAAAAAGTGCTTGAACTTTAGCCTAAAATGCTATGTGTACATCTAACACTCAAGATGAGTGAGTGTATATAAGTTTTAAGTCAAATTGAGAAGATCGAGGACTTAAACAAAGTGAAAGAAATGAGGTGCTTGTAGGACTTAGGAAGCTAGTAGGTGAGTCACCTACGTGCCTAGCTTCAATAGGTTAGTGTTAGAACTCATATTTCATGCATTGGAACAATTAGGAGAATTTGGGACCAAAATTGGAATTTATTTGGAGTTAAAATTGAGATTTTAGGTCAGAAATTGCAATTTTAGTTATTAACGGAGCCAAAGTTTGACTTTGGTCAACATTCGGGATTCAAAAGCTCTAATTGGAATTCTGACAATTTCAGCAGTTCCAGATGGTCAAACTAATGCTAGAAAGGACCTAGTTGTAATTTTTAGAGCTTCTGAGAATATTTTTGGTTTTTGAGTCTGAAACTAGTTTAAATGAGTTTTCTTAGGCTTTGGTGTCAAGAAGACCTCAATTGCAAATTTTGATATTTCCATTGGGTTGGAAACGTTGAGTTTGGGCTAGGAGGACCTTTTGTTCAGTTTTGGGGTTTTCGTGTGATTTAACCTGCCGATAGTGCTCGAGATTGAGAAGTGGGACCAATAATGGCATAAAATGATCTCCGTTGGAAATTTTGACTAAACCATGGAGTCCAGAATGTTGTTTGCTCGAGATTGAGAAGTGGAACCCATAATGGAATAAAATGATCTCTGTTGGAAATTTCGACTGCACCATTGAGTCCGGAATGCTATTTCTGCTAAGATTCCATATATGGATTGTATTTTTTCAACTTTGGATGAGGCCGGAACATCAAAATTAAGTTTGAGCAGTGGGTGAAAGTAAAGAGGCAGGGCCACGTTGCCCCACCAGATGCTGCCACATGGCAGAATGGTTCATAGCTTGTATAAAGATGTAGAACTTCAGCAACTTCTTTAGTTATGGCCCCACCAAATGCTGCCACATGGCAGAACGGTTCATAGCTTGTATAAAGCTGTAGAACTTCAGCAACTTCTTTAGTTGTCTCCCCAACTTTGATCTTCAATTTCTCTCTTAATTTTTGTCCAATTTGAGTGATTTAAAAGGCTTAGTTGTGTAATTTTCTGAGGAGAAAACGTAGGAGCTTTAGAAATTGATTTTGGTGCTTCGTTTGAGGTAAAAATTGTTGTTGACTGCTACATTTTCAATAGGTTCTGAAAACTTTAACTTGTGATTTCTTCCTCATATTAGCTCCGTTTTCAAAATAGTTTTTGCTACTGCATCCCTTATTACTTGGAGAACATTTTCATGTAAAAATTTTTAGATTCAGATGACTTTTTCTGGTGATAAAATTTTTGGTCCATTTTATCCTTTTACTCGAATTAAGTGATTTTGGTGTTGTTGGGTTCATTATATGATTATTTATATTGCTGGTTTGTTGCTGTTGCTATTGCTAATTGATTAATCCAAGTTGAATTCTCGGGGTGGCCTATTTTTAAAGGGAAATGCTGCCCAAATTTTTGTAGAATTAAGGGCGAAGTTGGAATTTAAAGCCAAAAAAGTCTTCAGCTAATTGTGTAGTATGTTATGACTTGTTTGTAGGCCTTAGGCAATCCGAAGGATAAGTTGGATTTGGCTTGCGTTTGGATAATATTGAATAGCGTGAGGTATGTAAAGCACCCTTTTTCTTTTGGCATGTCTTAGCTGAAAGTAAGTTATGATACGAGTCCCGAGGGAACTATATTCTCGCAATCCGAACATGAGTATGATTCGTATTTGTTCCTTGGCATTCTTGTGATAAATTGTCATAATATTAACTCTTATGCCTTTGAAATTTGCAAGTTGCGAGAATAGGTGAAAACTTGTGTAATTTTGAAAGAGTTTGTAATAATTACTATTTTGATTTCAGATATGAATATTTTACGGATCTTTTGGATTTATGATAATGATCTTATACATATGATTACTCACGACTCTGCTTGTGCCTACTATAGTATCATTCGCCAATTCCTGGGCCGGTTGTTGTCGTTCGCATTATGATATATATGTATTCCGGTGTTATGCTGTGTCCGGCGGGTCGGCTTCACCCAAGGGCTGGGCTCTGCTTAGACTGGTATTATGCTGTGATTGGGCTTCTGCTATGTTTGTGATATGTGATGGAGATTTCGGAGACTTGAACTTTCTGGTGTTATGCTATGTTATGGCGCCATTGACGGGCGGGCCACCATATTTCCTGTGCCTTATGCATGATTTGTATTTTGAAAGTAATCAATTGAATACTTTTGGGATATATATTTGCCTTCCATAATTTTATTTCGATTACTACTCAGATTTACATTCTGCTTTACATATTCAATACGTACTTCGAATTGACCCCCTTCTTCGGGGGCTGCATTTCATACCCGCAGGTATCGATGTACAGTTTGGTGACCCCCAGCTTAGGACACTTTTCTGTTGTTTGGAGTGCTCCCCCTATTTCGGAGCCAACTTTTGGTATACACTTATTTGTTACTTTGCATATACGTTTATTCATGGGTACGGCGGGGCCCTATCCCATCCTATGATTCTGTCAGTTTGTGTAAAGGTCTGTGGATATGTATATATGTGTGGGTTATGCCTAGTCTGTATGGTTAGATCTGTGTGATGTGTATGTGGAGCGACTTACCCACCATGGCAGCCTTGTCAGGCCATATACGCTTATATGATATTCTGTTGGCTCTGTTGGGTCTCTGTTGGTATCTTCTGATATGCAGGTTATTTTGGGATAGTCAGTAAAGCAATGGAAACTTTGCTGAAATTTTTCAAAAACATAAGTCATCTGTTCGTAACTCAGTTTTGTGATTGTGTCCGAGTGCCCAATCCGGGCACTAGTCACAGCCCACGGGGCTAGGTCGTGATAGAAGTGATATCAATGCAGTTCGTTGTTGGAATGTCCACAAACCATGTCTAGTAGAGTCTTGTTTATCGCTGTGTTGTGGACCACATCTATAAACAGGAGGCTACAGGGCATTTAGGATGTTATTCTTTCTTTTTGATATTAGATCGTGCGATAGAACTGTGGTATTAGGATGACCCCATTTCTGACCGACTGTTTTGGTTGCAGCAATGCCTCCGAGGAAGACCCTAGCGGCCCGGAGGGGCAGGCCTATAGCAGTAGGTGACACCCATCAAGCCCGGGTGACTACTAGGGCTCGTGTTCAGAGTGAGCCCGGTATTGTACCCCCAACAACTAGCTTGGCTACACCGCCAGCTCCTGAGGTTCGAGTGCTAGAACCTCCAGCCTCTTAGCATGGTGTAGAGATCGGGGAGTTACAAGAGGCGGTCCAGTTATTGACCCAGCTGGTGGTAGGCCAAGCTCATAGACAGGGGGCAGGCGGTGACCAGGGAGTTGGCCGTGACAGCTTGCTGGCTCGCGATTTCCTGACATGCGGGCCACCAGAGTTCTTTGGGTCCAAACCCGCGGAGAACCCCCATGAGTTTGTTCGGCCGATGCAGCAGGACTCTACGACTAATCAGTGCATCGGAGACAAAATTAGTTGAGCTGGCATCCTACCGACTGCATGACGTGGCAGCTAACTGGTATGAGTCATGGACATTGTCTAGAGCAGAGGGTGCCCCTCCAGCCATTTGGGGCAAGTTTACTGAAGCTTTTCTGGCCCACTTTCTACCTCGGGAGGTGAGACAAGCCAGAGCGGACAGATTCTTGCTGCTGAAATAGCAGGGCAGGTTAGTTCGGGAATACAACTTGGAATTTGATTCGCTGGCCAGGTATACACCCACACATGTTGCTAATATGACTGACCGGATGCACCGGTACATAGTGGGGTTGGACCCGTATTATATTGACAGTTACTTAGTGATGGCGGCACAGACCGACATGGACATTACTCGTATTCAGGCCTATGCCAGGGCATTGAGGACCACCGCAGGGGACGTCAGATTGATAGAGCAGATGATAAAGGTCAGCCTAAGAGGACCAGGTCATCCGGGTATGTAGGAGATTATCGAGGCAGACAGCCCTAGTAGCAGCAAAGTAGATATCCTCCTCGGTCAGTACGGGGTACATCCCCACAGATCACCAGTAGGAGGTCAGAGGGTGCAAGTCATTAGGGACAAGCCCAAGTTCTAGCAGCCAGATGAGACCACTGTCACGACCCAACCCATGGGCCGTGACTAGTGCCCGATTGGGGTACCCGAACCAAAATACCAAAATTAGATTCCACTAAGTGTATTATTTCTACAGAAATTTTGGCAGAGTTTCCTTTTCTTACTAACCAAATTGCCCTGCACGTAGAAAAATCCCAACAACAGCATATACATACACATATACATGCAGGCCAGTAAGGGCACCGCTGCGGTGAAACCGCCCAACATACAAATCATACATGCATAGTCATACAAACTGTTAAACCCACAATCACAGGCGTCCATACACCTCTATACAGACACACAGAGTCAAAGGATGGGACAGGGCCCCATCCTACCCTCAAATATGTATAAATACAAAATAGTGAACAAGTGTGTATACCCAGGGTTTGCTCCAAAGCAAAGGAGCACTTTAAATAGCAGTCAAAATCCTAAGCTGGTGGACCTCTCACCTGTACGTTTGTACTTGTAGGCACAAAATGCAGCCCCCGAAGAAAAAGGGGTTAGTACGAGGTACGTACTGAATATGTAAAGCAGAAAGTACAGAGTATATATATTAGGGCAACCTTTAAAACAAACATATAATGGTTAAATGCATACCCGAAATATCAAAGTACTTACTTACCAGATCATAAGGTGTATAGCAAACAAGGCCAAAGTATAATGGTAAATGCATATCCAAAATATTACATACTTACTTCCCACTACATAAAACTGAGAGATAACTGAAACCAAAGTAGAGAGAGCAGTATATATCCACAAATATCAAAATGCCTTTATTCAAGGTTTAGATTCAAATCACAAATATTTACTTTCCTAACATATCAGCCATAGGGTAAGTGAGCCAGGCGTTAAGTATCGTCGTCCTTGCCTCACGTAACATCATACAGAAAATAATAATTACTATATATTCTGTCAATTTACAAACCTTGAAGACTCATCCAACGAGCCTGGACATGGTATTTAAACCCAACAATACAGACAACTCTAGTGCTACTATTCAAACTCACACTCTCCATTTTCATTCAAATTCCATGGGCAGCAACGCAACCAAACCATAACTTTTCTTCAGAAAAACCCAATCTCCAACCTGGAACTCCAATGGCCGTCGATGATTATCTGTATAAGATTTCTGGCAACTTTGGGCTGCTAACAATCGCTCTCATGTAGTCGTAAATAAACACATTTATGGATATGTGATAGTTTATGACCTAAAACTTGAGGTTTTGAGAGCTAACAATCAACTTAAAGATAAGATCACGTTAGAAAGCATTGGTTGACTCAACATGATAGTAGCAACCTTGAGACATCTACTAGATATTGTTACAATTAGTGCAACCAGTCTATATGTTCATTCATCTTAAATTTACAATAACAATAATGAAGCGGCAGTTTTCATAAGAAAGAGATTGTAGGCTGTCCCAAGATTCTTATGTAGAAAGAAAGAGGTCCAGTGAAGCCCTTGGCTCTAGGTTTTACCAAATGATTCATACAGTACTTGTATGAAAAAGACTTCAAAATATCTTCACATTACAGACTTCAACTTATCCAAGCCACTAACTCTCAAGTCTAGATTCACCTCTAAATTAACCATTGACACTTATAATCATAGGCAAACTAGCAGAAATTCTGACTACAGTTCAATTCAAATCCACATCAAATTAGCAGGGGCGACTATATTAATCCATGATAAACTATGCCTCAATACAAACTCTTCCAAATGTAGCAAACTTTTCATACTTCACAACTTACGGACTTTAAATACACAAGAGTCACAAAATATGGCTAATTTCTATAAGAGTACCAAGAAACAAACATAAGATATGTTTAAGTTTGAATGGCAAAAGAAGAGGGATCTTTTGAAACTTATACCACTAGCTATGTATAACTAAGTCATGCCATAGAATAAAGTGTTTTACATACCTCAATTGCTCCTTCAACTAATTCAGATGCAAAGTCAATCCAACTTACACTTTCGGATGTCCAACGTCTACAATAATTCACAATAACGCCAATGGTTATCTAAAAGCCTTTTCAGGCCTCAAATCCCAAATCTTGCCCCTAATTTTATAAAAATTTTGGCAGCACTTTCCCTTGAATATAGGTTGCCCCGAGAATCAACTTGGCTTAAATTAATCAATACTTACATACATATCTTAAATTCGACCCCCACTTCAAATTTCATAACTCACATTAACATGAACTCTTCTCAAGATTTTCTTTTAATTTAACATATTCCAATATACATAGAATCTTTAATTTACATGAAACAAGACTAAAAACAGTCATACCTTTTAAATCCCTTAATTGGACCCAAATCGCTAAAATCGTCGAAAGAGGCATTTCCTTGCCCAAATAATACCACCACACTACTTAGGGGACTCAATATAAGTAGTTTATAAAATCAAAATAATTTGAACATGAAAGAAAGTGAAGTCCATATCTTGGATGCTCCAAACCCGAGAGCTCTTTCTTGGTTTGCTATTGTTCTTGTGATGATTTCAAGTATGGAAATGTTTGGAAAAAAAGTAGAAAAGTGTAGAGATTATCTTGTATAAATAGACATTTATGTCCAACCAACTCTTGCCAAGTGTATCACACTTGGTCCAATTGGAACCCAACAACTTTCAAGTGGGTCCCGCAAGTACCTTCTAGACCCCAAGTTTCAAAAATTCTACTTGGGTCCCCAAACTTTTAATAATATCACATAGGTCCTGAACTTTTCAATAATACCACTTCGATCCTACACTTTCCAATAATACCACTTTAGTCCCCAAACTTCCAATAATTCTACTTTAGTCCCAAATTTGCATAATGGTTCCAATGCACAAAAATATGGGTTCTAACAACCACCAGGCCTCCATGTTCTTATTGTGGGAAATAGTATCCCGAGGAGTGTTTTCGTGCCACGGGTGCTTGTTTTGTGTATGGCCATCAGGGCCACCAGATGAGGGACTGTCCGGATAGAGGTGGTGCAGATGGGTTAGTTCAGTCTATCGAGTCAGCCGGAGGTTCATCTTCAGCCTCAGTAGCTATAGCCCTATGGCACGAGGTACCCCAGCATCAGTTGGTCGTGGAAGGGGTCATGGTCGAGTCCTGAGTTTTAGTGGTCCTTCAAACCGCACTTATGCTTTGGCCAGCCGTCAGGCCAAAGAGGCATCACTGAATGTGATCATAGGAAGGATGTTAGAACCCGTATAGTGGTGTTGTCAGAATCATTTCGAACTTTGGGATCAATATTGTAATTTTCGAGAAATTCAACACTTAAGTGCATTTTTGGAAGGTTTTCAAATTTAAGTTGGAAATCATATATAAGTATATATTCGAGAAATTAAACACTTAAGTGCAGTTTTAGAAGGTTTTCAAATTTAAGTTGGAATTTTTACATAAGTATATGTGTATAAGTTTATGGATGTATATATGTACATGTGTACACTTTCAAGACCAAGTATTATAAGCCTTCTTACTATATATTTATATGTGGGGAAATAAAGTATTCTAGAGTGCTAAGCATTGAACTTGGATTGGTCCAAATTTGATGTAGACCAAGATATTTAATTTATTAAGTAGCCATGTGTTACTATATATATATACATATACATATGTACAAGAGAAAAGGTCCTCCCATACTTAGAGAAAAATCACAGAAAATTGGAGAAGAAGCTAGAACTGTTCGGGTGAACAGTAACTCACCCCAACAATTCATTTTTTTCAATTTTTCAATAATTTGAGGCTACAAGCCTAGTATATTGAGTCCCCCAAGCATCATGGTAGCATTGGTTTGTCGAGAAAATGCTTGGAAATTCGGAATTGAAGAGTTAAAGTTGTTGAAGGGTTGTGAAGGTAAGTGCATTTTTTCTCTTCTTTTGAGCAAATCAAAGCTTGTATGTAAGTTAGTAAGTGTTATAATGAAGGAATATCATGAAAATTTGTTGGTTTAAGTAGTTGGGAACCTTGGGAGTGAATTCGAAATTGAGAACATGTATGTGGATGAGGTTATGTTGTTCCTGAGCTATGTGTTTGTATTTGATGAGTCTAGAAATGGTTCTTGTGGGGTAAAGGAAGTATTAGGAAGTGTGTATTTACATTCTTGCAAGGTTGGTCGAAATTGGACCCCTTATGGTATTGAAATGTAGCGTTTTAACGTTGGGAGTTTACGTTGAGCGTTGGAGTGTTGTGTTGTGATTCTTGGAGTGTATAGAAGTGATTTAATATATTATTTATGTATGTGAATGACTGCTGCCAGTTTTTTTCCAGTTTTGAATATAAACAAGAAATGGTGCACTTCGACGTTTTAAGTTTCCATTTGGCGCTTGAATGATATTATTGGACTTTTGGAGCTTGTAGAAGTGTGTGAATGTGTTGAGTATGTATATGTAATGAAGTCTGCCCCTGTTTTTCAGTTTTATTAAAAAGTGAAGTTCGTCAGTGAATTGGTGATGTTTTGGGTTTAAAATGACTTGTTGTTGTATTGTGACTGTTGTTGTTGTTGGTTAAATGGGGTCAAGTTGGAACCCCGGGATAGCCTAATTTAAGGGGATATGCTATCGAAATTTCTATAGAATGTTTGGAATAAAACTTAGAGGTTAAAGTCCGTAGTGAAGACTAACTATGACGCTATTGTGATAATTGTAGACATTGGGCGTTCGGAAGAATAAAAATTGGATTGGTTTGTCGTTGGAGCTAATTTAGCAAAGGAAGAGAGGTATGTAAAGCTTCCCGTCTCTCGGCATGATTAAAAATAAAAATGAAGATACGACAAGGGTTGAAGAAAACTCCCTTTCCTTGCAATCTAAACCTACATATGTTTTATGAAATCTTTAGCCATTCTTATGATTTATTATTGATGTTCTACTCACTTGTGACTTGAGAATTATTAAAGGAATGTGAATTTGAATGGAGTTTGTCTAGTTTGAAATACTTTATAACCTAATGGGTCCAAGAAGCAAAAGCCCATAATGTTACTTTGGTTAGAAAGCTCAACTTCCTGAAAATTAGTTTAACATACTTGATAAAAGTTGGAATGATCTATGAGACATAAGATCCCTTCTAATTTATCATGGAACCTAAAGCTTAATCCGTTTGTTAATTTCGAAAGTTTGATAGTTTTGCCAACTACGGAAACTTGATAAGTTTGTATCTTATGAAAGTTTGAGGAGTTTGACAAATTTTGAAAGTTGAGTAAGTTTGGCATGCTATTGTTTGACATGAACCTTGAAACGAACTCTACTTGAATTTTAATTGTGAACTAGACCCATGATTGTCCCTCGATACACCCTTGCAAACTTATACTAGTTAAAGTCTTGCATTGTTCAAATTTACAAGTTGGAGGAAGTATGAT
>DF358644.1:0-45605 GCA_000787875.1 Solanum virginianum
ACTCGAAGCATACCCGTAACAACATCTGGTGCAGCCTTCTAATCTTGTCGATTACCCATATCATAAAGGTGGTTCATCCTACCTCTTGTACCTGTAGTATTACCCCTCTAATGGCTGCCAGCTGGGGGTGCTATAGATGATTATGCTCTATTACTTTCTTCACCTCGTATCCTCTTCGAGCACTCATGCTGAAAGTGACCCGTCTGCCCACATAGGAAGCATGCATCCGTGCCCAAACGACAACTACCCAGATGGAGCTTCCCACAATGGCCATAGTGTGGCTTTTCCTTCGGGCCTTGAGTCACGCTGGCCTGAGATTGAGCGCCCTGAGCCTTGAAATTCTGGAATCCATGAGACTTCTGATCATACTTGTTTGGCTGAATGGGAGCACTTGCTACAGAAGGTGCAGGATGAGATGATCTTTTCTAAAAGTAGGATTTGTCACCCTTATTCTGCCTCTACTGGCTAGGCTCATGCTCAGCTGATTTTGCCCTCTTGTTCATCTGCTCTTCCCTATCTCTTTTCTTTTGCTCCTCTGTTTGTTGGGCATATACCATAATCCTAGAGATGTCCATGTTAGGGATCAACAAGGCTACCTTGAAATCTTTCTGCACATGCCTGCCTAAACCAGACACAAACTTCCTCATCCTGGCCCTCATGTCTTAGACCATCTCCAGAGCATACCTAGACAACTTAATAAACTTAAGGTTGTATTCCTTAACTGTCATTCCTTCTTGCTTCAAATTCACGAACTCATCCACATTCGCCTCCCTTAACTCTTGAGGAAAGAAACGATCAAGGATAATAACTTCAAACTTTTCCCATTCTACAGGCTTTGCATTCTCACCCCTACTCGCCTCCCATTGGCTATACCACATGTTAGCAACATCCTTCAATTGCTGGGAATCAAGCTCCACTCCCTCACTCTCATCAGCATGCATCATTTTCAAGACCTTATACATCTCGTCAATAAAATTATGTGGGTTTTTCTCCACCTTTGACCCCGTATACACTGGCGGATTCATCCTCAAAAAGTCTCTGAGTTGAGTTACAGATGAGTGCTTTTATTTGCTAAAGCTAGGAGCGTGAGAACCCCAAGTGTTACGCTGGGAGGCCACAAACTAAGTTGGTATGGTGATGCCTCCCCTAAACTCTGCCTCAGTGCTTGGAGTTGGCTGGGGCTGAGGAGAGGGCGCCTGTGGGACCTCACAGTCCTGGCAGGCCATCCCTGTCTCCTTGTCTCTATCTTGATGAGGACCTTTGGTTCGGTATTCTCAGCAGCTGAGGCATCACTCTAAGCAGTTGTTCTCTTAGGCAGCATTTTCTACAATACATACAACACATGAATTAAAAGGAGATTCTTCATAGAGTTAAACTCTATCGTATGAATTCAGATCATAGAAGAAGGGTAACACTTCCTAATGTCCTATAGCCTCCTGCTTATGAAGTATGGTGCACAATATACACATAAACAATACTTTACTAGACACGACTTTATAGACCCCCTAGGACACTCAAACTCTAGGCTCTGATACCAAGTTTGTCATATCCCAGGAGGGTACCCTAGGCGTAACTGGCTCTCAAAGGCTATTGCTAGTCCCCAAGCGAACCATCTAGTTCCATCACATATCATTCAATTAGTTCATTTGCAGAAGATATTAAAGAAATATATGTTCTAACTATCAATGGGCTATTACACTCATCATCAACATCCATCATATGAAGCAAGATTAAGGAAACAAACTTAGTTTAAAAGTAGAACAATAGGGGAGAAAGGAACCCCCAACATCAATCGCCATCAGTCTACGTCTATGAAGCCTCTATAACTACTATCAAAAAAGGTATCATAACAGGCCATGAATACTATAATGACTCAATAAAACTAATGAAATAACCATCCTCTAAATGCAAGGGAGGACTCACCACGATCTAAAATCAAGAAGCTCTGAACCTCAACGATTAGCTTGCTGAAGTCCTCTGTCAACTGAATCTGCATCATAAAATGACGCAGCGCCAAAGGGGCATTAGTACGTGGAATGTACTGTATATAAAATGGGCTAAAGTAAATAGTAAAGGCAAGACAATATATTATGACCTCAGCACATTGATTTCTTAACCTCAACTCAAGATTAGAAATAGGACTCTATCATATCACCATCAATCAAGACTCATACTATCACATCAAGATCTGAGTAATATAATCAGGGGACCTATCTGGGAGTTTCTCGGACCTACACCTACCACCTATCAATCGGTGATGGTACAACGAAGCGATAATGTTGTGGCATCCGCCCAATACCTTGCCGGGGTGAAAGGGCATACATAAGGGGTTTACAATAACGTTAAGTCCTCTTTTGGGACTAAGGAAACATCCATTTCTCACGATCCAATCCTCTGCTACGCTGGCCACGTAGTTAATGAATGCGAGGGGGACTCACTCTTTGTAATAACCCGTTAGACTATTTTGATAATTTGTCCTCTTATTTTCTAATAATATTTTTTTCATAAATTTTAGTGGGCATTTTGGACTATTCAGTACGGTTACTTAAAATTTATGGGTAAATCTAGATAACCAATTTAATTAGGGGACTAAATGTTAATTTAGTTAACATCTTATACCAAATTTACTAATAATTAGGTTAATATAATTAAGCACTTTTAGTACCAAATAAGTTTTTTTATAAAAAAAAATATATATATATATATATATGAAATAAAGAGAAGAGGGTTTGGACAAAAAAAACTAACCTGTGTGGCGAAGAAGAACTCAGCAAGAACGAGCAGCTGGTTACAGGGAATTGCTAACCTAATTGTTGATTGTTATACATGCTGTAGGATAAAGGATTAAAGGTAATTGCTAACACTTTAAATTTAATGCAAACCACATGCTATATAGTAGTGTGGTGTGTACATGTCCGCTTTGGAATTCAAATGCGGATGAAGCACTTTTGCTCTTCCCTCACGTGTGCACTTTTGCCAGTGCTTTTAGCTTCTAAAAGAAAGCTAAGAAGAGGGTATATGATTGATTTTTGGGAGTGAAAATGTTGCAGAGAGATTTGGGTACAATTTGTTAATGGAGAACTTTTGTGAATAGAGAAATGGAGGAAAGAGTTTGGCATTTGCATAAGGGTTCCCTTTGTATATTATAATAATCATTTTGTATATATTGGAGAACCACCTCTCAAAGTTTCTAGGTGTCTTATTCTGGTGGTTTAAATTGTTAATCTCTGTGTTGTTAATGTGTATACTGTCCTATTCAAAACATTAAATTTGGCACTTTTGCCCAGTGCCCTTGGTTCTTCGTTATTCAAATTTATTACTACTGTAGGGTGCATTTGGGATATATATATATATATGTATATATACATGCTTTAGTAATGATATTGGGGGTTGGTATTATGTGAACACCAATAGATTTTAAATATTGAAGACATTAACGCATAATCCTAGGATTAAATTTTTGTGACTTAATTATTGATTTAGATGAGTTTTGGGATCTAACCTAGACACATAGCAGTTTAAATGTTGTTAGTTTTGAAATCTTATTGTGATTATTCTTTGAATAGATCGTGATTCTACGGATTCTATTCGAAAGGGGAAGGCTCAAGTGTTTAATTAATCGTAATTTGACTAAGACAAGTGAACTTTCAAAACCTTGTAATTCTCGTAGAATTTCCAAATTTTCCTTTCTTTTATGTTTGATGCATGAAATATTTGTGATACTATGAAATCAACTAGTTTGTTGGATTCTTGGGTTTAACATTATTTATAAGGAAGATTTTAGTGGTGGGTGGCGTGTATTGATCCTGTCTTGTTTCTTTGTCTGGATATAATACTTGGGTAGATATGATTATACTACAGATGGTAGACTTTGATGTTATCTTGGGGATGTATTGACTTTCTCCTTATCATGTTATTCCTAATTCTTATGCAAAATCTGTGACCTTAGCCATTTCTGTTGTACTAAAGATTGAATGCGAGTGTGATAGTGGTTCTTATCCTAGCAAAGTTGTCTCCTACATCCATGCTCCGAAATTGATTGATAGGGGGTGTTTGTCTTACATAGCTTTCATTTGAGATACTAGTATTAAACCACCTTCTATGGTGTCTATTCTTGTGGTTTAGGAGTTTGTTAATGTGTTCCTTACTAACCTTCCTGGTGTTCTTTCCGATAGGGATATTGACTAGCCTATTGATCTAGAGCTAGGTACTAAGCCCATCTCTATCTCTCCATATCGAATGGCTCCAGCTGAATTGAAAGAATTGAAAGAGCAACTCCAATACTTGTTTAGCAAAGGATTTATTCATCTTAGCGTATCACCTTGGGTACCCAATCTTGCGTGTGAAAAAAGAAAAATGAGTCTATAAGGATGTTATTGATTACAGGCAGTTGAATAAGGCGACTGTCAAGAATAAGTACCCTCTTTCCAGTATTAATGACTTGTTTGATCAGCTTCATGGAGCTGCTTTGTTCTCCAAAATTGACTTGAGGGCTAGTTATCATCAGCTAAGGATTAAAGCATCAGATATTCCTAAGACAACTTTTTGAACTTGTTATGGTCACTATGAATTTTTGGTAATGTCTTTTGGGTTAACTAATGCCCCTGAAATGTTCATGGAGTTTGTGAATAGGGTATTCCATTCGTGCTTAGATTCTTTTGTAACAGTATTCATTGATGACATTTTGGTATATTTCAAGATTAAGGTTAATCATGTTCGTCACTTGAGGATAGTGTTACAGAGGTTAAGGGAGGAGAAATTATATGCCAAATTCTCCAAGTGTGAGTTCTAGCTTGATTCGGTGGTATTCTTAGGGCATGTGATATTCAAGGAGGGGATTAGAGTGGATCTGGCTAAGGTGGAGGCAGTTAGAGGTTTGGCACGACCTAGTTTAGCTACCAAGATTCGCAATTTTATGGGGTTAGCTGGGTATTATCAATAGTTATTTTAGGGTTTTTCTTCCATTGCAGGCCCATTGACCAGGTTAACTTACAAGAATGGTTTGATAAGTGTGAGACTTGTTCTTCCTTGATGTACCAGATTCGAGGGCGCTAGTTTGAAGATGAGAAGTTGTGTCTCATCAGAGACAAAGTGACTAGAAGAGAGGTTAAAAAAGCAGTGCTTGATTCTGATGGTGTTTTGAGAATTGGAGGTCGAATTCATGTGCCTAAGGTAGGTGACTTGATTAGATTGATTCTTGCGGAGGCTTATTGTACTCGTTATCCCATTCATCTAGAAGCGGCAAAAATGTATCATGACCCGAGTCAGCATTATTAATGGTGTGGCATGAAAAAGGACATCTCAGATTTTGTGTCCAAGTGTTTAACTTGTCAGTAGGTTAAGTGTAAACACCAATGTCTTGGAGGTGAGTTTCAGAGGATGCCCATTCCTACATAAAAGTGGGAGCGTATCACCATGAATTTTATGGTGGGTTTGCTAACTGTTGTGGGTGGTTATAACTCTCTCTGGCTAATTGTTGATTGATTGACTATCTCCACCCATTTTATTCCAGTCAAGGTAAGGTTTACGATAAAGAAGTTGGCTGAGCTTTACATCAGTCAGATAGTTTGACTGCATGGTGTACCTATTTCTATCATTTCTGACTTGGGCTCGCTCTTTACTTTACAATTTTGGAGGTCCTTGCAACATGGTCTTGGTACTCAGTTAAATATGATTTCAGCTTTTCATCCTCAAACAACGGACAATCTGATAGGATGATTCAGGTATTGGAGGATATATTTCGAGCATGTGTGATTGATTTTGGTTCTCATTGGGATTAGCACTTTCTCTTAGCTGAGTTCGCCTAAAATAATAGTTATCATTCCAGTATTCAGACGACACCATTCGAGGCTCTGTATGATAGATGGTGTAGGTCTTCGATTGGTTGGTTTAATTCTACTAAGATGGACACGTCAGATGCAGACTTTCTTAAAGATTCTATGGAGCATGTCCATATGATTCAGGGTAGGTTGTTGACAACTTAGAGTCGTCAGAAGAGTTAAGCAGATAAGAGGATATGAGCCCAAGAGTTTTTGCAGGGTGATCATTTTTGGCTTAGAGTGTCACCTATGAACGACGTTATGCGGTTTGATGGTGTTAAGTGCAGACAAGTCATTTGAGGAGGAGTCTATTGCTATTTTGGATAAAAACGTTTGAAAGCTTAGAAATAAAAAAAATTGCTTCTGTGAAGGTGCAATGGAAGAATCGTCCTATTCGAGAGGCGACTTGGGAGATAGAGTCTAACATGCGTGCTAAATATCCTCATTTTTTTAAGCTTCAGGTACTTTCTCCTACCTTATGTTCGGGAGCGAACATAATTTTTAGTGGTAGATTATTGTAATGATCCGTTAGGCTATTTTGATAATTTATCCTCGTATTTTCTAAAAATATTTTTTTCATAAATTTTGGTTGGTATTTTGGACTATTCAATAACTACGGTTACTTAGTTTACGAGTAAATCTAGATAATCGATTTAATTGGGGGACTAAGTGTTAATTTAGTTAACATCTTATATAAAATTTACTACTAATTAGGTTAATGTAATTCAAGACTTTTAGTACTTAATAAGTTATTTTTTCTAAAAAAGTATATATATATATATATATATATATATATTTGAAATAAAGAGAAGAGGGTTTGGACAAAAGAAAATTAACCTGTGCGGCGAAGAAGAACTCAATGAGAATGAGCAGCTGGTTACAAGTAATTGCTAACCTAATTGTTGATTGTTATACATGTCATAGGATGAAGGTTTAAAGGTAATTGCTAACACTTTGAATTTAATGCAAACCACATGCTATATAGTGGTGTAGTGTGTACTACGCTTTGGAATTCAAATGCAAATGAAGCACTTTTGCTCTTCCCTCACGTGTACACTTCTGCCAGTGCTTTTGGCTTCTAAAAGAAAACTAAGAAAAGGGTATAAGATTGAATTTTTGGAGTGAAAATTTTGTAGAGAGATTTGGGTACAATTTGTTAATGGAGAACTTTTGTGAATAGAGAAATGGAGGAAAGAGTTTAGCATTTGCATAAGGGTTCCCTTTGTATATTATAATAATCATTTTGTATATATTGGAGAACCACCTCTCAAAGTTTCTAGGTGTCTTATTCTAGTGGTTTAAATTGTTAGTTTCTGTGTTGTTAATGTGTATACTGTCCTATTCAAAATATTAAATTTGGCACTTTTGCCCAATGTCCTTGGTTCTTCGTTATTCGAATTTATTACTAATATAGGGTGCGTTTGGAATGTATGTATGTATATAAATTCTTTAGTATTGATATTGGGGGATGGTATTATGTGAACACCATTAGATTTTAAATATTGAAGACATTAACGCATAACCTTAGGCTTAAATTTTTGGGACTTAATTATAGATTTAGATGAGTTTTGAGATCTAACCTAGATACATAGTAGTTTAGGTGTTGTTAGTTTTGAAATCTTATTATGATTATTCTTTGACTAGATCGTGGTGCTACAGATTCTATTAGAAATGAAAAGGCTCAAGTGTTTGATTGATCGTAATTTGACTAAGACAAGTGAACTTTCAAAACCTTGTGATTCTCGTAGCATTCCCAAATTTTCCTTTCTTTTATGTTTGATGCATGAAATATTTGTGATATTATGAAAAATAGGGTGATTAAATGTAAATGTTAGTTGGCATGGTGTTGTAACAATTGAATTGAAAATGTGGTTAAATGATGTGAATTCTATATTGAGTTATGTGGTTGAGTTTCTTTATTGAACCCGTATATTTATGATAGTTGATATGACTACATTTTTTACTAATATTTATTGTATTGTGATGTGTTATCATCCCCTCCTATATTATTGACATTATATTGTGCATATGGATTGACATGAACTTAAGTATGTTGAGATCACTATTATAATCTAAGTTGGGCACGTGGAGATCTTCTATGCTAGGGATGGTTGATTTTATGATAGTGCATTGAGATCGTCCGCACAGACACGTAGAGACCGTCCGTGTTGGTATATGACCTCACGAGTCCCCCGTGGGTCACAACCCCTTGATGTGTTCTCGAGAGGTATTGTGTATATAGGATTTAGAGATGACTAGGCATTTGAGATATCATACATTACATCTCCTCCTTGCATATTCCTGTGTGGCATGATGTTATTCTTGTGATCCAATATGTTATCCCTTATGAGTTGTGGCTTGTGATTTTGAATTGTGATATTGGGGTTAGAGTTTGGGAGATTTTAATTAAGTTGACTTATTATTTGAATTAAATTTTTCACTTTGTATTATCCTTCCACATTTTATTATTATAATTGAATTTTAGGCTGATTTGTCATGGTGAGATAAGACGCGTGTCATCACGTCCATTTTTGTATCGTGATAGAATGGTATCTGACCCCAGGTTCATAGGTCTCACATGTGTATAAGTCGAGTCTATTAGAGTCTCGAGGATCACTATGGAGACGTCTATACTTATCTTCGAGAGGCTTTGAAGACAGTTAGGAAACTTTTTTTTTATCCTTTCTCCATCGTGCGTCATTAATTCGGTGTGATTCTTACCGCTTTATTTCATCCCCTCTCACTTATAGAGAAGATTCATGCTTAGTTCTTTACATGAGTAGTTGGTTGGTTGTATATGACTTGAATGTTAGATCTGGTACTAAAGTGTAATAGATATACTTCTAAGAATTAAAGTGTTCGACGATTTGAAAATATTAAGTAAGGTGATGACTCGATGATGCACTTTGAGGATATTTGAGTGATGAGGTCAAACAATGAATTCCAAGAATGTGTTGTCCTTTTGGGTTAGTTACCCAGCTACACAAATAGTATTGAGGTGGTATATACGAAATCAAAAATGGTGACAAGTAAAGGTGGAATGTTAAAGGGATAGCTAGATAATAAATTTGGTAAATCTACAAATTTCTATTACTAAAGTTGTCATGATATGTATGAATTGCTTAGAAAATGATAAGAATGATGTTGTGCCAATTGAGGCCAGAATCTCTATTATGATTTCATAGATCAAGTGGATATCAAGGAGGGCCATGATATGACTATCACATGTTATCGATGCTTACTTGGTTAGATTAGTTATGGAGTGTGTTACTTTTGCTAGCAATTGAATTTATGAAAAAAATGTCTATTACTTAGGATAGATTCATGATGCATTGAATAATATTTTGCAGCTATTTGATGGGTAGAAGTATGTGGGCTAGTTTGGTACTACTTTCTTGCTACGTATGATGTGTTCTAGTGGTGGATCTAATGGACATTCATGATAGAGTACTAGCGATACATGAAAATGGATATGTCGATTGTCAAGTGTGAATATTAAATACTTAAGGAGTTAGTTGTATCGCAGGCTCACTTAATAAGATTTGATGTTGCATTCATATTTGAGAAATCAACTACTTTATTACTCTAGATTCTTGGGTTTAAGATTATTTATAGGGAAGCTTTTAGTATTGGATCGCGTGTATCGATCCTGTCTTGTTTCGCTGTCTAGATATAATACTTGGGTAGATATGATTATTCTAGAGATGGTAGACTTTGATGTTATCTTGGGGATGGATTAACTTTCTCCTTACCATGTTATTCCTAATTGTTATGCAAACTCTGTGACTTTAGCCATTTTTGGTGTACTAAAGATTGAAAGGAAGGGTGATAGTGGTTTTACCCTAGCAAAGTTGTCTCCCACATCCATGATCAGAAATTGATTGATAGGGGGTGTTTTTCTTACTTAGCTTTCATTCGAGATACTAGTATTAAACTACCTTCTATGGAGTCTATTCCTGTGGTTCAGGAGTTTGTCGATGTGTTCCCTACAGACCTTCCTGGGGTTCCTCCCGATAGGGATATTGAATTTCCTATTGATCTAGAGCCAGACACTAAGCCCATCTCTATCTCTCCATATTGAATGACTCCAGCTGAATTGAAAGAATTGAAGGAGCAACTGCAATACTTATTTAGCAAGGGATTTATTTATCCTAGCGTATCACCTTGGGTGCCCAGTCTTGTGTGTGAAAAAAGAAAGATGGGTTTATGAGGATGTGTATTGATTACAGGCAGTTGAAAAAGGTGACTGTCAAGAACAAGTACCCTCTTCCCAGTATTGATGACTTGTTTGATCAGCTTCAAGGAGCAGCTTAGTTCTCTAAAATTAACTTGAGGGCTGGTTATCATCAGCTGAGGATTAGAGCATCAGATATTCCTAAGACAACTTTTTGAATTTGTTATGGACACTATGAATTTTCGATAATGTCTTTTGGGTTGACTAATGCTCTGTAACATTCATGGAGTTAGTGAATAGGCTGTTTCGTCCGTGCTTAGATTCTTTTGTAATAATATTCATTAATGATGTTTTGGTGTATTACAAGACTAAGGCTAATCATGTTCATCACTTGAGGATAGTGCCACAGAGGTTAAGGAAGAAGAAATTATATGTCAAATTCTCCAAGTGTAAGTTCTAGCTTGATTCGGTGGTATTCTTAGGGCATGTGATGTTCAAGGAGGGGATTAGAGTGGATCCGGCTAAGATGGAGGCAGTTAGATGTTGGGCACGACCTACTTCAACTATCGAGATTCATAGTTTTATGGGGTTAGCTGGGTATTATCGATAATTTATTCAGGGTTTTTCTTCTATTGCAGGCCCATTAACCAGGTTAACTTAGAAGAATATAGCCTTTCATTGGTTTGATGAGTGTGAGGCTCGTTCTTCCTTGATGTACTAGATTCGAGGGCGCCAGTTTAAGGATGAGAAGTTATGTCTCATCAGAGACAAAGTGACTAGAGGAGAGGCTAAGAAAGAAGTGTTTTATTCTGATGGTGTTTTGAGAATTGGAGGTCGAATTCGTGTTCCTAAGGTGGGTGACTTGATTAGATTGATTCTTGAGGAGGCTCATTGTACTCGTTATTCCATTCATCTAGGAGCGGCAAAAATGTATCATGACCTGAGTTAGCTTATTAATGGTGTGGCATGAAAAAGGACATCTTAGAATTTGTGTCCAAGTGTTTAACTTGTCAGCAGGTTAAGTGTATACACCAACGGCCTGGAGGTGAGTTTCAGAGGATGTCCATTCCTACATGGAAGTGGGAGCGTATCACCATGGATTTTGTGGTGGGGTTGCTAACTACTGTGGGTTGTTATAACTTTATCTGGGTAATTATGGATCGATTGACTAACTCCACCCATTTTATTCTTGTCAAGGTAAGGTTTATGACAGAGAAGTTGGTTGAGCTTCACATCAGTTAGACAGTTCGACTGCATAGTGTGCCTGTTTCTATCATTTCTGACCGGGGTTCACTCTTTACTTTATATTTTTGGAGGGCCTTGCAGCATGGTTTAGGTACTCAATTAAATATAAGTTCAGCTTTTCATCCTCAGACAGACGAACAATTTGAGAGGACGATTCATGTATTGGAGGATATGCTTTGAGCATGTGTGATTAATTTTGGTTCTCATTGGGATTAGCACTTGCCCTTAGCTGAGTTCGCCTAAAATAATAATTATCATTCTAGTATTTAGACGACACCATTCGAGGCTCTGTATGGTAGATGGTGTAGGTCTTCGATTGGTTGGTTTGATTCTACTGAGATAGACATGTTAGATGCAAACTTTCTTAAAGATTCTATGGAGCACATCCATATGATTCAGGGTAGGTTGTTGATAGCTTAGAGTCATCAGAAGAGTTATGCAGATAAGAGGGTATGAGCCCAAGAGTTTCTACAAGGCGATCATTTTTGGCTTAGAGTGTCACCTATGAACGGCGTTATGCGGTTTGGTGGTGTTAAGTCTAGACATGTTATTTGAGGAGGAGTCTATAGCTATTTTGGATAAACAAGTTTGAAATCTTAAAAACAAAGAGATTGCTTCTGTGAAGGTGCAATGGAAGAATCGTCCAATTCAAGAGGCAACTTGGGAGACAGAGTCTAACATGCGTGCTAAATATCCTCATTTTTTTAAGCTTCAGGTAGTTTCTCCTACCTTATGTTCGGGGCGAACATGACTTTTAGTGGTAGATATTGTAATGACCCGTTAGGCTATTTTGATAATTTGTCCTCTTATTTTCTAAAAATATTTTTTTCATAAATTTTAGTGGGTATTTTGGACTATTCAATAATTACGGTTGCTTATTTTACGGGTAAATCTAGATAATCAATTTAATTGGAGGACTAAATGTTAATTTAGTTAACATTTTATATAAAATTTAGTACTAATTAGGTTAATATAATTCAATACTTTTAGTACCTAATAAGTTTTTTTTAAAAAGTATATATATATTTTTAAAATAAAGAGAAGAGGGTTTGAACAAAAAAATTAACTTGTGCGTCGAAGAAGAACTCAGCGAGAATGAGCAGCTGGTTACAGGTAATTGCTAAAATAATTGTTGATTGTTATACATGTTGTAGGATGAAAGATTAAAAGTAATTGCTAACAATTTAAATTTAATGCAAACCACATGCTATATAGTAGTGTAGTGTATACGTGTCCGCTTTGGAATTCAAATGCAGATGAAGCACTTTTGCTCTTCCCTCACGTGTGCATTTCTGTTGATGCTTTTGGCTTCTAAAAGAAAGCTAAGAAGAGGGTATACGATTGATTGTTGGGAGTAAAAATTTTGTAGAGAGATTTGGGTACAATTTGTTGATGGAGAACTTTTGTGAATAGAGAAATGGAGGAAAGAATTTTGCATTTGCATAAGGTTCCCTTTGTATATTATAATAATCTTTTTTTATAGATTGGAGAACCACCTCTCAAAGTTTCTACATATCTTATTCTGGTGGTTTAAATTGTTAGTCTCTGTGTTATTAATGTGTATACGGTCCTATTCAAAATATTAAAAATTTGGCACTTTTGCCCAGTGCCCTTGGTTCTTCATTATTCGAATTTATTACTACTGTAGGGTGAGTTTGGAATGTATGTATGTATATATATGCTTTAGTATTGATATTAGGGGTTGGTATTATGTGAACACCATTAGATTTTAAATATTGAAGACATTAACGCATAACTCTAAGCTTAAATTTTTGGAACTTAATTATAGATTTAGATGAGTTTTGGGATCTAACCTAGACACATAGTAGTTTTGGCGTTGTTAGTTTTGAAATCTTATTGTGATTATTCTTTGACTAGATCATGGTGCTACGAATTCTATTCGAAAGGGGAAGGCTCAAGTGTTTGATTGATCGTGATTTGACTAAGGCAAGTGAACTTTCAGAACCTTGTAATTCTCATAGAATTCTCAAATTTTCCTTTCTTATATGTGTGATGCATGAAATATTTGTGATATTATGAAAAATGGATTGATTAAATGTAAATGTGAGTTGGTGTAGTGTTGTAACACTTGAATTGAAAATGTGGTTAAATGATGTGAATTCTATATTGCGTTATGTGGTTGAGTTTCTTTATTGAACCCATGTATTTGTGATAGTTGATGTGACTATATGTTGTACTAATATTTGTTGTATTGTGATGCATTATCATCCCCTATATTATTGACGTTATATTGTGCATATGGATTGACATGAACTTAAGTGTGTTGAGATCACTGTTATAATTTAAGTTGGGCACATGGAGATTGTTCGTACTAGGGATGGATGATTTTATGATAGTGTGTTGAGATCATCCACACAGAAACGTAAAGATCATCCGTGTTGGTATATGGACCTCGCAAGTCCCCCATGGGTCACAAACCCTCGACGTATTCCCGAGAGGTATTGTGTATATACTATTTAGAGATGACTTGGCATTTGAGATATATCATTTCATGGTGTTGCATTGTCTATCCTCCTTGCATATTCTTATGTGGCATGATGTTATTCTTGGGATTGACTATGTTATCCCTTATGAGTTGTGGCTTGTGATTTTGAATTGTGATATTGGGGAAACCATCTTTATTGTGTATTATGTGTTGCTGGGTTGGGCTGATTTTCTATGCAGGTTATAGTTGTGGACGTCAGTTGGGAGGAGAGGATTTTTGTATTCTATCAGACTTGCTTGGTTTTGTTAGCTGACTTGTTGGATACCGTGTGTTGGTACTCATCCTTTGCTTCTACATTTTTGTAGGTTAGACGCTCGGATCTTTGTGATACTCTCTCTTCTCTTTCTTTTGTGTATTCTATTGGACTTGCTTTGCTTTGTTTCCTGACTTGCTGGGTACCCTGTGGTTGGTACTCACCCCTTGCTTCTACATTTTTGTAGGTTAGATGTTCGGATCTTTGTGATACTCCCTCTTCTCATTCTATCCAAGGTTTTTCATGGAGATTAGTGAGGTAGCTGTTTGTCATCTCAGTGAGCCTCATTCTCTCATTATTTATGATCTTGCTCTACTTTAGAGACAACATTATTTGAGACCTGTATTTTTCTTTCAAATCTATTGTAACACGTTAGAGGCTTGTGCACGTGACAATCAGGTTTTGGGGGATTTTAATTAAGTTGACTTTTTATTTAAATTAAATTTTTCACTTTATATTATCCTTCCACGTTTAATTATTGTAATTGAATTTTAAGTTGACTTGTCTTGGTGGGATAAGTGTCATCCCATCCATTTTTGGATCGTGACACTCTCCTCCAGGACTCATCATGCTTATAAATATCAACATTAATGTTTCTCATTATTTAGTCCCTCTTGGACAAGGGCATCATCTCATCTCATCATCTCATCATCTCTCAACTTGGGAATACTATGATCATTCTTGAAAACTCAAGTGTGACCTCTTAAAGACTCTAAGAGACTCACACTCTATTAAGTCTAGCAACATTATCACCGGTACTCACTCAAATCAAGACCCATACCTCAGCAATCATGCATACATACATAACCCAGGCTTTAGACAACAACCCCTAGGTTCGTTCAAGCAATCTTTAACAATTAAGCGTGTAGAATTTATACAATAGTCCAGATAAAGCATTTAAACAAGAAATTCAAATTACGATGATCATCAAGTTTAGAAAATATAAGTAAAATAATGTAGTTTTTGAGATACATTCAAGATTCTGTAAGACAAGTCTTATCACTCTCAATTATTCAACCTAATTCAATCATGGTGGCACATGGGAGAACAATCTCATGTTTTGGCTAGTCTTTACATACATGGAATGAAAGTAGACAATCAATTTTTCACGAATCCAATATAAAATCTTCAACTCTTCACTCTTCTCTCTTCTCTTTTAGCCCTGGCTCTTTTCTGAGACTTAGAACGGCTTAAGAATGGGTTATAAACCCTTTTTACCCTTAAAATGACCTATTTTGATCATATATTAAGTCTAGGAGGGATTCAAAAAGGTCTAGGATGCCCCTCACAAATTTTTTTTAAAAAATCAATTTTCGAGATGCGGGGTCCGCGACGCGAACCTCGTATGTTTTTCATATTTTTCACCAAAAATTCTTCAAAATCCCATAGAAAATATTTGAAACAAAAAACTAAGTGGCGGTACGCGATGGGTCCGCGTCTAGGATGCCCCTCACAATTTTTTTTAAAAAAATCAATTTTCGGGATGAGGGGTCCACGACGCGAACCTCGTATTTTTTTTCATATTTTTCACTGAAAATTCTTCAAAATCCCATAGAAAACATTTGAAACAAAAAACTAAGTGTTGGTCCGCGATGGGTCCGCGTTGCGGAGCTATCTCGTACCCTCACCGTTTTACATTTTATTATGAAAAAATATTTTTTGAACCGATTGCTTTAAAATCGGTCGAGGCCATTTTTCCACTCAATTTTTTGCATGATCGTAAATTCGATCTTGAATTTTTCGTCGGAGCTTTGGAAGACGCATTATGCGTACGATTAAGTTCTAGGGGCATTTCGGTAATATCATGGGATGTTACAGTAGTAATGTTTCTCCCACCAGAGGATTAATTTTTGTGCCAATCACGATGGGTCGAAATTGTAACAACATTTCACTACTTTAATTATAGAAGGAAAAGGATAACCGTTAGTAGAGAATTTATGAAACAAAAAAGAATAGTTTATATATATAAAAACAGAAGAATACCAAAACAAATTTAAAGTTTTAAATTAACTAGTTGGAGATTATGTGTATGATATGTATGAGAGTTATGGATATTAAGAATAATGATTGAATAAACAATTAGATATAAATTATGAAAGTAAATATTTAAAACAAATAGACAAGAAAAAATAAGAAATAAATTCAATTTTGAGAAGATATTTTGAAAGGAGAAAATATATGTAACATTTTCTATTTTCTATCTTATCGGCTGCTAACACAGATTAAAATAATCATATCTAAAGACTTTACATAAAAAATAGAGAAATTATTCACTTAAATAGAGATTATTTAAGAGACAATTAAATCTAACTAATAAATATCATAATGATAGCGGTTTTTCTTTAACCAATTCGAGGAAGATCAAAGATTGAAAAGAATAATGACTCTTAATAATTATTATGGGTTGGCATATAGTGAATGTTATTAGTGCTTATGAACCTCAAATGGGCCTGGATGAGAAAGTCAAAAAGCTCTTTTGGGAGGATTTGGATGAGGTTATGATAGGTATATCAGACACTAAAAATATCTTCATTGGGAGAGATTTTAATGTGCATATCGGTGAAACTTCTAGTGATTTTGATGATGTTCATGGAGGCTTTTGTTTTGGGAAGATAAATAGAGGTGGCACATCTCTCTTGAATTTTGCTAATCTTTTGAATTAGTTATTGCTAACTTATGTTTTTGAAGAGGGAAAATCACTTGATTATCGTTCATAGTATGGTTGCTAAGACGTAGATCGATTACTTACTCCTAAGAAAGGGTGATAGAAGCCTTTGCAAGAATTGCATGGTTATTCCAAGTGAATATTTCTATTCAACATAAGCTTCTAGTGATGGATTTAGAGATTAAGAGGGATAGGAGGAAGAAGGTTAAGTCTCTTGAAATCTTCTTTCATGGACTCACAATGGTCGCAGAAAATTATTTTGTTTATGTCTTTCTGAATTTTGTATTGTGGGAGTTAGTCTGAATTTTGTTTTAGAGATGGAGAGATCAAATAATTTGGACCCAGGTATCCTCTTGCATAGTCTAGAGCTTTAGTGAAATCAATAAACCCTTTAAAAAGAGGAGTTTTTACCCTATTTACAGAGTCTACTACTTCTTGCCATGTTTGGAAAACACCATTAGTCTTACCATGTATGACTACATAGAATTTTAAAAAAAATCATGTTTTTGTCTGTAAAATATTGTCCTAATGTATTTAGAGTGGCAATGAAATATTTTATGTCTTTTTTGGTGTAAGTCATCCATAAATTATCCATTAAACATTTCTAGGGTATATCTATTTTACATTCTAACATTTCTTTAAAAGATAGGTTACATTTAGGATAGCAAATCAAATTATATTTATCGAAATATATTGTATATAGTGTCTCAACAGATGTCTGTGGCCTAAACTGCATATTACTTTGGAGAGTCTGAGCGTATAAGTCTGAAGCAGAGGCGGGGCCTTTGCCTTTGTCTGTTTGAGCTACCATGGGTGGCACGGGTGGCCTACGTCTGGTTCCTACAGTTGGTCTCATGCTGAAAAGATAAACCATGATTATATCATCTGTAACTTTAGTCTACTCAACTAATCTGCTAAGTTATTATCTTTGCGCTTTATATATTTGAACACTACATTAGGGTATATGGAGATAGTGTCTATAAAATTTAACCATCTTCTTTTATTACTATTCTTTTGCTCTATTTTCTGATAAAATTTTACTATGGTTTCCCAGTCTGTTCATACAACTATTTCATTTTATTGAAAATATACAGTCAAAAACTATTTAATCCATATATTATGGCTAATACTTCTGCGTTTATACTACTCATGTTACCTTTTATCCTTGTACTTACCACTTTGGTAGGCACAAATCTTTTCTTCTTTTTTAGGGCAATATTTGTTTGGTCTTGCTTTTAACACTGCTCCTCATCCTTTGAGGCTTCAATCTGTTTCTATAATCAGATAGTCGGATTCTAGCAGGATACTTAAGTCCGGGATGTTTTTCACTCTTTCTTTAATTTGCTGTACTAATTTAATGTCTTCGGTGTTGAAATGTTTCTGCCCTTTACTTCCTGTATTAGCGTATAGTGGCCCTACTATTTTTCCTAAATCTCTTATAAAATTTCTAGCATAGTTTACTAAACCAAGAAATTTTTGTAAATATTTGATTTTATCTAATTTATTTGGCATATCTAATACTTTTTTAGCTATATGGAGGTCGCAACTTAACTTTACCATCTCCTAAAGTTACTCCTAAAAAATTTACATGAGTCTTACATAACTCCATTTTCTTTTTACTTATTATTATTATTCCATTACTGACAAATAATCTAAAAACTGTCTGTAAATGTCCTAAATGTTCTTGTAAATCTCTACTAAAAACTAAGATATCATCTACGTAAACTAATACAAATCTCTTATATTCTCCAAATATTTTATCCATCTTTCTCTGAAAAATCGGAGGGGCTGTCTTGAGTCCAAATGACATTGCTAACCATTCAAAATGTCCTTCGGGACAAGTGAACGCCATCCATTCTATACTATCAAGGTGCATTCTAAATTGCCAATATCCTGATTTACAATCAAACTTACTAAAAATTCTCTTTCCTTGAATTCGTTTAATAACTCACTTTTGTCTAGTAATTTATAAGCATCTGCTCTAGTATTATCATTGAGTCTTTTGTAATTTATTACCATTCTAGCTTTTCCTCTGACTATTTCGCTATGATTTCTTATCATAAAGGCTGCTGATCTATGTTTAGATGTTGATCTTCTTATTACACCTAAATTTAATAATTCTTTTATTTGAGTCTGAAAATCCTCTATATCTTGATTAGTTGCTTCTATTGCTGCTGTTTTTATTATATATTCAGGATTTATTATATCTAGTTTACACATTACCTTATTATTTTCCCAGTATGTTAACGATTTTTCTCCTATTATTTCTAATTCATCTAACAATTTTATTACATGATCTAAATCTTTAAGTCCATTTATACTTCCTATCCTATTTAATCCTTTATGAAAATTATAGAAAGTTGTTTCTATGTTTATTAAAGTATAATTTTTTCCTATTATTTCTTCATCTGAGTTATAGCTATCTCTATCCTCTTCTTCACATGCTTCTCTTTCACACTCGTCTTTATTATTATATTTTTCAAAACAAGGCGTTTGTTCCATATTATTTTCATATCTCTCTCTTATTAGAAATTTTGCTGTTTGAACTGGGTATATGTAGTTTGTTTAAAGAAAACTACCCCATCTCTTGTTATTAAGCAGCTACTTGAGTCTTGAAATATAAAATTTAACCCTATAATACAGTCTGCTTGAATGTTTAGATCTCTTACTGGTATCTTCTGTACATTATAAGAAGTATTATAGAAATTATTACATGTGTTTTAAAAACTAATCTTAGCTCTTTCTATGTAATATTCATATGTATTATATGTTCCATCCATTTGCATGGTTGCAATTGGCTTGGGTAATTTAGTTAATAAATTGTGAGGTACTATCTTTTTTATGTATTAAGCAACTAGTGCATCTTGAATCTAATAATGGTAATATTTTTATCTCAATATCTTCAATTTTTATTCTTGCTAATACCTTTACCGTGGTTAGTTTTTTGTCTTCATTATAGATTAATTCTGTATCTATAATACTTCTCATAATGAGGTAATTCTCTTGTTCTGGCTAACTAATGTTGCCTTAATAAAGGTTCCTATATTTGGAACAACAGTTTCTTCTATAGTTCATTTGGGATTTCTAATTTTTCTTTCCCTTTTTCTAATATTTTCAATCTTTTGTCTATTTCTTGCTTCTAGTGTGACTAATCTTATATCAATTACCTAATTATTTTCTTCTTTTTGTTTTGGTTCTATTATTCTGATTTCTAATATTTCTTCTATACAGTTTATGCATCCCTCCAAATAGCATTCTTTGCATTTGGCTTTTTTATCCTTACTGGGATACCATTTACAAAAATTACACAGACTGCTATTCAATCCTTGGTGTTTTTCAAAACTACGGTTACATTCTTGTAAAATATTCATCATACTACTATACTATAATTCTTCTAATTCTAGAGGTAACTTAAGATCTGTTCCTACTTCATAATTAAATTTGTCTCTTTTTGAATCAGAAGAGTCTGATTTGGTTTCTTTTGCTAATTCTATACTTACTACGGGATATATACTTTCTGTATCAGACATATATTCATCTACATTTACTAATGTTTCTTGAAGTTCTTCTATTAGCTGAGAGTTTCTAGTTCTTGTATTATATCTTTTTTTAGGCAAGTATTTGCTAGATGTTCTGTACTACCACAAGTAAAATATTCTAACTTGATTTTATAGTTTCTGTTGTTTCTATATTTTCTTACATATCTATTTTTATCTAAGTAGAATTTTCTGGCAAATGATTTTCTTAAATAATATTTCTGTTTTATATGGCCCATGTCTATTTCTATATCTTTTTTGTTTATATGGCTTCTTATCGTAATGCAGAGTTGTATACATTACAGTTTTACAGAAATTCATTTCATTCTGTTTTAACTGCTTTTGTATCTGTATGTTTGTACATTTTTCTGTTAATTAATACTTCCATTACATGCTTTGTCCTATTGGCCATTTTGCATTCAGGTTATGTACTACCCCTTCTCTCTTATGTCATCTTTTTTCTATTTTCCTTCCTAAGGCTCCTGGTAATTTATTAAATAGTTTTTTTTCTATATTTTCTTCAAAATATTTCCATCAAGCATACAATAATAAAACAATTCTATTAGAAATTCTTTAATATAGCGCCAATTTGATATACTTAATTGTTCTAGCTTAATTATAGCATTTCTTTGGAGTATTATGGTTCCACTATTTGGATCTTCTCCTGTAACTAAACTATGCATTTTATTTATAAAATTATGAGGATTTGCTCCCATATTTATTAATGCCTGGAATTCTTTGACTGATTAAGGATATCGTTTCCTCTATTTCTTCTTCATTATTAACTTTGATAATTATAACTGGAGTATTCCTATATCTTAGATTATTTGTTCTTGCTTTGCATTCTTTCAAATGTATTATAATTTCTTCTAGGTTCATATCTCTTTTTTGGCGGTCTTTGCACTTGAAAGATGTGTATCTTTGTTCCTTATATAAGCTTTTAGCTTGTTCTATTACTTCGTCTACTACATATCCTTCTTCTAATATTTCTATATTCATGAATGTTGTTTCTGTTATTTCTTCTATCTCTCTGTCTCTTCATTATCATATTCGTCAGTATGTCTGGTATAATTATATTCTCTAAATCTAATTGAGGTCTCGCCTTTTCTACTTTTATACATTACATGGGATTCTGGTGTATATACCTTAGGTTTGTTAAGTTTTTCTAAGTTCCATTCTAGTCCTGGATATTCTTCTGGGTGTATTTTTATGGGTTTTATTAATTTAATTCTCTTATTCCCCATTAATTCTACTACAACATCTACTTTAATTTTAAATTTAGTATTATTGCTTACTGCCATTTTTCCTTTAAATCCTACACACATTAGTAGATTTTTTTCATTATTCATTTCTTCGTAACCCTTGGTCTATATTCCTATCTTTATATGTGTTTCGAATTCGTTTAAATTTATTAAGAAATCCGGGCGAATGTAAAATATTCCTCCATTATTAGTCATGTCTACTTCTGTTAATCCTATCACTGATTTCTTTAAGTCTGACCACCTATAATCATATAATACTACTAATACCTTTGATCCTAGATACTTTCTAGCTAATCCTTTTATTCCTAACACAATCAATCCCATATGCATTAAAGTTATTTTAGTATTTTTGATGTCTTTTAAAGATTCTTGGTTTACCAAATTTAACTGTACTATGTTTTTTCCTATTGTTGATATTTGTTCTTCTCTATAATGTCTATAAAGTAAATTATTTTTTGAAAAATACTTTGTATTATATAGAATGTTTGGATCTAATAATTTTAATTGATTCTGTTTAAAAATTTGCAGGTCTTTGTCTACATCTATAACTTGGCTAAGCTCATTGTCTTCTGAGGTTCATCTTGAAAATATTCTAGATATCAAATTATTGCTTATTTGGTTGTTTGAGTAGCTTGATCTTGGTCTTTCTTCTTCTGAGGTTCTGGTTCCTCCTCGATTTGAAAGAAAGTCTATCTTTGTGATTTTCTAGTTATTTTTTATTTATCTTTTTGTGGTGTAATTTCTATATTGTTTAATTTTATAATTTATTCGTCTATACTCATATTAGGAGAGTTTTCTGTTTCTTTGTCTTTTAATAGTTTTTCTAATTTTTGATTTATATCTAATAAGATTACTATGATTGTATTATTTTTTCTGATGACTATTCGATCTGTCTGATCAACTGCTAATTGTCGCAAATCCTACTGGCTCCTGAAATTGAATTGTATATTCTATTGTCTTCTTATATATAAGGTCGTCTGTGCTCATGAAAGAGATATCTCTTCTACTTTTAATACTACTTTCTTAATCTATTTAACTTTACTAGTTATTTTTTTTAACTGATTTTTTATATCTATTAGTTGTGTCTCTTAACAAGTAGTTTTGTTTAATAATTTAAATTTTTACTAATTTTTGTTCCTTGATCTTTGATGAAGTCTAAATTTCTTTCTATTTTTCTCTAATATCTTTGTATGCTTGTTCTGAACTTCTCCTATTGTTCCTATAAGTCGTAGAATATTCTTATCCTGCTCTTGAACCTTACTGCTGAAATTGATTATTAAATCTACTAGAGTATTATATTGTCTATCTTCAGTGTGCAAACTATGTTCGCCTTGACTAAAATTACACTTAATTGTTGTACCCTTTTTTAATGATCTGAACTTTTTCTCAGGATGTATTCTTAAATCTAAGTACTCTAGATTTCTTAGGGAATCTATTTTATCCTATTGAAATTTTTACCTTTGATATTTCTTTATAATATTGAAGTCTATTTTCGCTATATCCTATGTGTTTTTCTAACTTTACTATTTCTTGTAGGAGATTAGTTTTGTATTGTTTTAATATTTCCACTGTACAAAGAATTAATCAAAGTCACCTAAGCTGCTAGACAACCCTATTCATGTATATATAATGAGAAAAGTATTCAGATAAGGGAAATATGTATCCTAGTGTAACACAAACTCTAGAGTAAGAATCCTACAAGTTATAGACTATGAGTTTGTCATGTACATGGACTAGGAGTCCTAATATGTCCTTTTAATCTGGACGTGTTGATATAACGGACAGATTGTCATGTAAAAAGTAAAAACGGGAAGAGGATAAATCCTTGGTAAAAATATCAGCTAGCTGTAACTGAGAAGGCACATATTAGACGATAAGAGTTCCTTGAGCAACTTTATCATGAACATAATGATAGTCAATATCAATATGCTTGGAACGATCATGGAATACTGGGTTGCGAGACATGTATGTTGAGCTGACGTTGTCACACAACACTCAAACCGGCTCGCAAAGATAAAGACCAAGCTCACAAAGTATATGACAAATCCAAGAAGTTTCAGCAACAATATAGGTAATGGCCCTATATTCAGCCTTTGTAGACAACCTTGAAACTATGGATTGTTTCTTTGCACGCCAAGAAATAAGATTAGAATCCAGGAACACAGCAAAGCCAGTAGTAAAACACCTATTACCAGGACATCCAGCCCAATCAACATCAGAATAAGCAACTACCAATGATTTAGAGGATGAAACATGCAGGAACAGTCCATGTTTAGTAGTACCCTGTAAGTACCTAAAAATAGTATAAGGTGTATGCATAAACTGAGACACAACATTCACAGGATACACAATATTAGGACGGGTCAATGTCAAATACTGCACCCATATGCTCCTATATTCATTAGGATCTGAAAGTAATTCACCATCTATAAGGAAAATAGTAGTTCGAGAAGCTAAAGGAGAACCAACTGGGTTGCAAGTATGCATGTGAAACTTACAAAGAAGATCTAAAATGTATTTCTGTTGAGATAAATGAAGACCATCAGATGAGCGAACAGCTTGAACACCAAGAAAATAATGAAGTTCACCTAAGTCTTTCATGAAAAATTGACGAGAAAGAAGGCTAATGAACTAATCAAGCAATGGTGAATAGATACCAGTGAGAATAATATTGTCAACATAAAGCAATAGGACAAGAATACCAGAGAAAGAATGGCAAACAAACATAGAGGTATCAAATTTGCTGCAAGTAAAACCATGAGAAAGGAGAAACAAACTAAAATGAAGAAACTATGCACGTGGGGCCTATTTTAAACCATAAACCGCTTTGTTCAATTTGCAAACATGATGAGGACAGTCAGGGTGAATGAAACTCGAAGGCTGTTTCATAAAGACTTCCTCATAAAGAAGACCATGTAAAAGGGCATTTTTCACATCTAATTGACGAATAGGCTAAGTATTAGAAATAGGCAGAGAGAGTATAATGTGAATAGTAGTAGCCCCAACAACAGGACTAAAAGTCTCATTGTAATCAATACCAGGTTGTTGGTGAAAAGCTTGTGCTATAAGGTGAGCTTTGTAACGCTCAATTGATCCGTCCAACTTATATTTGATACGATAAACCCACTTACAACCAACTAAATTTATGTGTGACTGAAGAAGAACAAGTACCCAAGTTTTATTATCCAAAAGCACATTAAATTCATCCACCATAGCTTATTACCATTTAGGATTTTTTACAGCCTGAGAGAAACAAATGGGCTCACAATCCTGAAGAAGGGTACTCAAAGACAAAATATTCTTAGGCTTAGAAATACTAGATTTTGACTGAGCTTGAATTAAAAACGATGGAATGGTAGATGCGGAAGCAATCATAGTAGACAATAAGGTGGATAAAGATGTAGAATTATCAATAGAATGGGAGCTACTAGATGGATCTATATCTATTGCTGGAGTGAATGAGGTAAAACAAGTAGCAGACGGAGAACTGGCTAAAGGATGATTAGATTGAGTAGTGACCATGGATGGTTACGGAATAAAGAATGGCGATGTCACTACAAAAGGATCTGGAGAGATGGATGGTGAAGTCACATCAGAAGGACAAGATAATAAACTGTACGAAAATATACTGACTCATGAAAAACAACATGACCACTAACATAGACACGACCAAATTTGGGATCTAGACAATGATATCCTTTAAAGTTAGTGATATTAAGTGCAGCCAAAGGTGCGATGGAGTGGAAGGGAGATGGAATTGTTGGTTCTATTAATTCAGCGTGAGGTGGGAGTGATGGTAGGCAAATTTGCCCTATAGAAGAACCTGACAAAATGCTAGGACCAATAGTATGGAGAGGAAGAGAATGAGAAAAAGGCAAAGGAGGAATTGGAAAAGATGAAATAGATGATAATCTGATGAACCAACAAATGGAGATGGAGGAGGATTAGTATTTGTTGTAGAAAACGAAAGCGAGACATCTGAAGAAGATGAGACAGGCAGCCTAGAAGCCATATTATTGGGAATAACTAACTAGACAAAGAAGAAAGATGTGGACTAAGGAATAAATTTGGGATAGCCCTGAACGTCTGATACTATGTACAGAGAATAAATCAAAGTCACCTAAGCTACTGGATAGCTCTATTCATATATATATAATGAGTACAAAAGAGGATTCTGGTAAGGAAAATATGTATCCTAGTGTAACACAAACTCTAGAGTAAAAATCCTACAAGTTACAGACCATGAGTTTATCATGTACATGGACTAGGAGTCCTCATATCCACGTATGCTGGTGATAGTACTCTATATAGGTTGTCGTGATAATCTGCTTCTATTTCGTACCTTAATATTATCTCTATTTGTTCTAGATGCTGCCTTAAATTGTGATACTGAATTCTTAAGTCTAGGTTATATTGTCTTTCTCTCCAAAGCCAAGAATTTACTAATCTTATTCGTTCTACAAATTTTAAATTTCTCATATACTATCCTAACGAAATAGTTATCTTACAATGTAATTTTTGAAGTCTTATTCGTTAGTTACACTGTTGTATATCACTAGCTATACCTTGTAATTCACACTCTATGGTATTTTTTAATTCTAAAATTGATTGCGTTATAATTGATTGTTCTATTAATTCTTGTATTTCTCCTAATTGTTTTTCAAAATGATGTTTTATTTTGAGCAGTTCTTGCTTATATTTTATTTCAATGTATAAGTATTTATGGTTTATTCTAATAATCTTAGCAAACTCTCTATCTTTCATACACGTGAACAAAAGCCCTGTTGTGAGAAATGTAATAATAAATAAGAGTGTGAAGAGAAGTATGTGAAGAAGATGACATTTTTAACTCAAGTCAGTCGAGGGTTCCCGAAAGGGAAACCTCTATCAAGTCCTAAGCACGTAGGTGTCATTTTTAAGTTTTCCCTTATATGTAAATTAAGGATTTTTTATTTTGTAGATAAATATATTGTTAAGTTATTATATTACTTTTCAGTTTTTAATACATAAAATTTACCCTTAGTAAATGGTTAGACTCTTAGTTTCTTAACAATAACAATGGATTAACCTGTAAATTCCGAGGAACATCAATGGCGTTTGTAGTCCATTAAGAGGACATTGTTATCACCATATCCGAAGTGAGGTTAAAGAATTTATTATTAAGAGTCTAAATATTAAAGAGTAAGATATTAAAAAGGGTAATAAAAAAAAGTATAAAATAGGGAAAACATACAAGAAGATCACATGTTAAAAGGCACTAAGAAAGAGGGAGGCCTAACTCCTTCCTTTTCTTGAGAGATGGGAAAAAAGTTGAGTAGATTGGGGGTTTTAAGTAGTAGCGGGGATGTGAAAAACATGTAGGACACTAATATTGGTTGCATTAGAAAATTAGCTATCGAGTTACGAGTTACTAGGGGTATCGAGAGGGTTCTTTGGTGGACATCAAGGTGACTGGTGATGGAATGGAGAAGTTTAAGCAAAAGAGCAAGCTAAGAAGGTTGCCTATACAAAGTGATTGAATTGTATGGATAGATAAAAAAACATGAAGGCTTAAGGATATCTATAAAACAACGAATACAGAAGTGAAGATAGTGGTTATGAGTGTTAAAACAACAATGTTTGAACATTTGTATGTTGAACTAAGAGAAAAAGGAGAGGAAAAGAGATTGTGTAGGCTCGCAAAAAAAGAGAAACAGAAAAAAGAACGTGACTTAGATCAAGTGAAGTATATCAAGGATGAGAATTGTGATGTGTTGGTGGATGAGACTTCCATTAAGCAAAGGTGACAAGCTTACTTTCACAAATGCTTAAATAAAAAAGAGGACAGAGATATTCAACGGATGATTTGGCAAACTCTGATGGTCATAGAGATTTTGGTTTCTACAAGTGTTTCGAGGCTAAAAAGGTTAGATGTGTTGTTAGTAGGAGGAACAGAGGGAGAGTTATCGGTCCCGATGCGATGCCAATGAATTTAATTTTGAAAGAGCAAAGACAAGGATGGTATGGAGTGGTTGAACAGGTTGTTTAATGTTATTCTAAAGACTACTAAGATGCTCGATAAGTGGAGGATGAGTACGATGATTCCATTGTACAAGAACAAGGGTGATATTCAAAACTGTAATAATTACAAGGGTACCAAATTGCTAAGTCACACTATGAAGATCTAGAAGAGAGTGGTAGAAATAAGGGTGAGAAGAGAAGTGTCTATTTTAGAGAATCAGTTTGGATTCATACCTAGGCGATCGACTACTGAAGCAAGTCATCTTGTTCAGAGACTAGTGGAGAAATATAGGAAAGAAAGAGGGACCATCATATGGTATTCATTGATCTTGAAAAAGTCTATGATAGAGTTCCGAGGGATATCCTATGAAGGTATTTAGAGGTGAAAGGTGTTCCAATGATGTACATTAAGGTGATAAAGTACATGTATGACAAAGTCAAAACTCAAGTAAGGACAGTGGGATGAGACTTAGAGGATTTTCCTATTGAGATGGGACTTCATCAAAGATTTGTCCTGAGCCCTTTTCCTTTTTCCTTAGTGATGGATGACTTGATATGGTCTATCTAAGAGGAGGTTCCATGGTGTATGCTATTTACAGATGGCATAGTATTAATTGATGAGACCAAAGATAAAGTTGATGATAAGTTGGAGGTTTGGAGATATATTTTTGAATCTAAAGAGTTCAGATTGAGTAGGACCAAAATAGAATACCTGGAGTGAAAACTCAGTGTTGCAAGGGATGAAGCAGATAATCAAGTGAGGCTTACCACTCATTATATTCCTAAAAGGAAAAGTTTTAAATATTTTGGGTCCATCATCTAGAGTAGTGATGATATTGATGATGTCACATATCGTATTAAAGTAGCATGGATGAAATGGAGGCTTGCCCCTAAATTATTGTGTGATAAGAAATTATGACCTAAACTTAAAGGTAATTTGTACACAATGGTGGTTAGACCATCTTTGCTACATGGGGTGGAGTGTTGGCCGGTCAAAAACTCATATGTATTTAAGATGCAAGTTGTGGAGATGGGGATGTTGAGATGGATATGTAGGGATACAAGAGGTAATAAGATTAAGAATGAGATTATTTAGGAGAAGTTAGGAGTGGCTTTTATAGCAGATAAGATGAAAAAATTGAAATTACGATGGTTTGGGCATGTGCAGAGAAGAAGTGTCGATGCTCTTGTCAGGAGGTGTGAGAGGTTGGATTTAGGGATTATGTGGATGGGTAGAGGTAAACCGAAAAAGTATTAGGGGCAGGTGATTAGATGTGATATGATGCAGCTTCATATTACCGAGGATATGACTTTAGATAGAAATGAGTGGAGGTCGCGTATTAGGGTAGAAAGTTAGTAGGTTAGTAGGGGTAGGATGATGTCTTGCCATGTGGTATAGCAGGATTAGTTGTGTCTTGATATATTTTGTTGTTATTGGCCATAATTTATTTTGCTACTATTATTATATCTATGAGGTTTCAATTGTTTTCCACTATAGTCATTTTTATCTAGCATTTTTTACTTTTGAGGCTGATATATATGAATTGAGGGTCTTCCAGAAACAGTCTTTCTATCTCTATGAGGTAGTGATAAGGTCTGTGCATATTTTACCCTCCCTAGACCCCACTTGTGAAATTTCACTGGGTATGTTGTTGCAATTAATAATAAACTCATTAAGACCTTAGGAATATATTACATTTGTCATTAAAGATTATAAAAGGGCAAAAATGTTCGTATCTATATCTGTAATAGCCCAATCCGCTAGTAATATTATTCATTTTGGCTTTAGGCCTGCACAACTTTAAAACGTGACACTAGTAGGTAAGGCTTGTTTAGTTATATACCTAACATCTCTTCTGTGTTTGGCCAATGTGGGACTTCTTATCTTAAGATGGATTGTTACATACACCCCTTTCTATGGACTCAGCGCCTCAAAGAAGTTTGCCCTGCCGCATGAGATTCACCTAAACTCAGCACTAAGATTTGTCTCGCCTCATCATGATTTGCTTAAATTCAATTGAACTCTGGCTCACATCGATAAGGCTGACATAGGAGTGACTCTGATATCATATGTAACAACCCAACCCCCTAGTGATATTGTCCCCTTTAGACCTAGGCCCACACGACTTTAAAACGCATCACTAGTAGGTAAAACTTATTTACTTATATACCCAATATCTCTACTGTGTTTTGTCAATGTGAGACTTCTCATCTTAAGATGAGCTGTTACATAAAAATTCATAATTTAACTTTTGACTTAACATTTTTTCAGTTTTAGTATTTAGTATATAGTTTATAATTAATAAAATATAATATGATATGGTTACTATTTAATATTGAATTAATTAGATATTTTATGGTATTTTTATTTAGTATTATTGTAAAATAGTAATCTAATTTTACACTCTGGAGCTTCCTACTTTTAGTATACTCCCTCCATTTAAAAAAGAATGACCCATTTTTATTTTTATTTTTTTTTTGGAAAAACCTTAATTTCAACTTTTCAAGTGGCATGTTTCAGGTCACAAACTAAAGTTTATTTTGATACATTTAACATAAGTTTAATTCAGGATCACAAGATTGAAAAATTTTTTTTTACTTTCTTAAATTTTGTGTCAAGTCAAATCAAGTCATTACGGGAAAATATATGATCATAGATTCAATCTTTGAGAGGCGACTGTGTTGCTACACCTTGAATTGTAAAGGATATATATATATATAGTTGCAGAAATATGGTAAACTCAGCAAACTTGTGTCTGCGGTTTCAACAAAAGAAAATTAAACCTTTCGACATTCAAATTAAAAAAAGAATCTGGAATGAGAGATAATGTCTCTGTGTCAAGAAACAAGAAATTTCAATTCTTGTTGTTCATGTTACGGTTGACGTTATTTTTTATAGCCTCTTTGGATTCTTCAGTCGCGCCGAGCACAGTGTCTTTCACTTTTTGGGTTGTGTCCTTAACTGATCCCAATGCTTCTTGGGCTGTTTCTTTTGCTTTTCCGGCCATGTCTTGTGCTGCATCCACAACTTTTTCTCCCATTACCTTCGTTTTCCGCATTGCCTGTCACATGCATTATTCATATTTTGTCAACTAAATATTCGTGTTGATCTTCCTACGTACAATTCATGTATGCATACTATCAATAATTTTATTTAATGTAATAACTCAATGCAGGTAATTTTCATCATAGGCCACGAAACCAACATAGGAGATGTCCAAGATTGTACGTCCTTACATGTTTTCATGAAACATTATATTAGATGAGTCTTAATAATTACCTCATCAGCAACAGAGGCAGTCTCATTTTTGGCTTCCTGGGCGGCTCTTTTGGCCGTATCAGCACCTTGTTTCACTGCATCCACTCCCTTTTCAGCTGCATTATGTGTCTCATCTTTAAACGCCATTCCTAGGTGTCGTTTACCTACCTGTTAGTTACCCACACATTTATCTAATTACATAACACTTCTAAAAAAATAATTCTTAAACCAAAAAAATTTGTTTACACTATATTAGATTATTTGAAATGTAATCTCAAGTAACACCAGTCATAATAGATGACACTTCAAAAATAAAACTAGTATTCTACTCAAGGTAAAATACTTAAATTGCACACATGATGTTATAAAATAACATTACTATTAAGCATGATCACCTGGAAAGGTTTGGGTGTCGCACCAACAAAAATCCTAGTGCTTAAAGGATTAGGTCCTAAGATAGTTCTTGCATTTTGGAATTTTGTAAGTGTAGGTGTTAGGTTCATCATGCTTGCCATTTCTCTCTAGTTTAGCTTATTATTCTTGAAATTGATTTGATTTTTCTTTTTAATTTGATCAACTTGTTAAAAGGGTTACACTATACAAATAGGGAGAGAGGGGTCATAGTCCAGTATTTCTTACCTGTTCTCCGAGTTCTAAGTTACCACTCACTAAAAACTTACCAGAGAAATGAGCGGATCTTTCTCTTCTCCACAACCACTAATTATTCCTTTTAGTTTATCTGCAAAATCAAACAAGAAGACATATAATTAATGTAGCTTTCAAATTAATTTACATTTTGGTGAGAGCATTTTATCACTTAATTACAAGTGCAATTATCATTTAGGAATTTCACAGAATTTTTTAATTAATTTATTTAAGAATATTTTTGCTCTAAGTCTAAGGCAAATACATCAATTATTACATTGAGTACAATGCAATATAATAGCTATCCCTAAGATAATTGCAAATTAATAAATAAATACATAAGAGTTCTAATCGTTAAGGGCGGGTTTGGTATGAAGGAAAATATTTTCTATGAAAAATGTTTTCTTGGAAAACAAGTTAGTTTCTAATTTATTTTCTCATGTTTGGTTGGTGAGTGAAAAATATTTTCTATTTTTGGTTAGTGAATGAAAATATTTTTTGTAGAAAATATCTTTTAATTTTGGCTAGAAAATAGAAAATATTTTTTAGGAAAACAGTTTTTGACATGAAAATCAACCCTACTAATGGACTCAACCTTAACACTTGATGTGGGACCCAACTCGACTTCTGACCTAAGATTCAATTTCTAAATTTAGACTCGACCCCAACTTTTGAATAGAAATTCAACAATGCTCAACAAATTCAATTTTCTTTAAATTTCAGGGGGCAAGTGGCAAGGGTAGGAGGTGAGGAAAAAATATGAAAATTTTAAAATTTAAAATATTTTTTTAAAAATAAAATTTGTAATTTTTAATTTTTTTTTGTGTGTGTGGAGGTGAGGGTGGGGAGATGGTTGGTAGGTGGCTCAAGGTAGAATGGGATTAAAAAAAAAATTTAAATGTGAAAAAAAAAATTGTAGTGAGGAGGGTCGTGGTAGGTGGGGTAAGAAAAAAATATTATACTTGAGGTTGGAGGAGAGTTTTAAATAATATTTTTTTTAGTTTTTAAAAGAAAATTAGTTGATTTGGAAAATATTTTTTAAGACATTTAAGACAACCAATCATGAAAAAAGTGGAAAATATTTTTTGAAAAATATTTTTTCAAAAAATATTTTCTTAGAAAACAAGTTGGTTTTCAACTTATTTTCTTATGTTTGGTTGGTGAGTGGAATATATTTTTATATTTGGTTAGTGAATGAAAATATTTTTTAGAAAATATCTTTTATTTTTTTGGTAGAGATAGAAAATATTATTTTTAAAAAATAGTTTCGGATGTAAAAATCAATCCTAGTAATCAATTTGGGACATAAGCCCAACACTTGATGCAGGGCCCAAGTCGACTTCCGACCAAAGATTTGATTTTCAAATTTAGACTCGACCTTGACTTTAGAATTGAAATTCGTCTTCACCCAACTATAGATCTAACTTTCAAAAAATTTAAGCTTTTAAAAAATAAGTTTAAATTTTTTTTGTGGTGGGCGACCAGGAATAGATGTGGGGTAAAAAAATTTTTTTTTAAATTGAAAATATTTTTTAAAATAAAATTTTAATTTTTTGTTTTTTGTGGAGAAGGGGGGCGCTGTTTGGGGGGAGGGAAACATGGTAGATAGTGGCATGTAAAAATAAATTTTTTAAAGTTTGAAATATTTTTAAAAAAGAATTTTTTAAAGTTTTTTATTGGGTGGGGATGGGAGGCTGGTGGGTGATGGGGTATGGAGGAGGGTTAAAGGACGAAAATTTTAAAATTTAAAATATTTTTAATTTTTTCTTTTTTGGTGTGTGTGTGTAGTAGGGTAGGGGGAGAGGGGGTAGCACGACCTGGACCTAGGGCTTAATCGTGATCGGCGAATGGAGAATCCGAAAGAACCCCAAACAAGCCTCTTAGCATATCATTACACATCCTTAGTTGCGGAAGCAATTGAATAGCATTGAAAAAAAAAAAGGAAATAAGGGCAAAGGGGACTGAAGGAAATCTTTCATAACATCAACACAAACAAGAGACAAGAAAGTCAAGGCTCATAGCGTAATTAGACATCATGTCCAACAACACCTCTGCTACATAGATACTTAGCAAGGGCCAAGACAAGCAATCGGGCTCACCCTCATAGTCAATACATATATAAAAGAAAGATAGTCTTAGTACATAGCGTGAGATCATAGATATTGTCCCTGTAATGAAGGACTCAGCAACTAGCTTAAGCGAAATTGTGCTAGCCACGTGGAGGGAGATGCTCAAGCGAGGTCCCGATTCCTACATGGTGACATCATGTAGGCATAGAGTATGTATTAGTATGTTTGAATGTACTAAGTATGTAGGATGCAATGCAACAAGTGATAAGCACCATTAACAAAATGTATAACATAGGCAATGAATAAGCATATAGCAATATGACATTTATGAATGATGCTTGAAATAAATCATGGTTATATATAGAACATAATACATATGTAAGGAGAGATCGTTATTACTGAATATCAAAGGCCTACCATCTACTTGGAGAGGCGAATGAGATACGAACCCCTCAATTGGTTGATGAGGTACAAACCCCTCAACATGGTTGATGAGGTACAAACCCCTCGGCATGGTTATCAAGGTACAAAACCCCCGACATGGTTAGATGCGCTTACCACCTCCCGAGCGAGGCAATTGAGGTACAAACCCCTCAACAAGGTTACCCGAGCCTACAACCTCCCAAGTGAGGCTTGAGCAATCTCGAACACTATAGAGATAATATCATATACATACATTCCTTTCATCATTATATAGTCATTCAACTCATACGACATACATTAGACCTTCAATTCCTCAAGAAAATCATAACCCGGTATTTTATCAAACACTTGGCGGATGTGTAGTGCTAGTGTAAAACCATGCATTTTAAGAGTAGAATCATGCTAGAAAATTCAGTGTAAAACCATCAATAGATATTTGGTAACACCCTCAAGCAATATACATCAAAACCCTTCATCAAATCTCACAATAAATCTTAGATCCATAGCTCAAAACATGCTAAAACAAACACAATTTCATGAATCCCAATATAGTGTACAGTGAAATTCATGATAAGTAAGACCCATGAGTAAATTAACTTTAAATCATGCAATTTAGGTGAGAAGGAAGCTTAAGCACCATGGGTGAAAGGACACATTGGTTGAAACCCACATACCTTAGCTTTGGAGAACTCTTGATGAAGATTGGAAATGGAGACTTGAAGCTTGAGTGAAATCCTTAAGATCCGAAAGAGATTTGGACACTTGAATTTTGAGGTAAAATATTGTCTAAGTATTTGCGAGAGTATTTTGGGAATGTCTTGAATGATATGAGGGTGAAATATGGCTAAGTATAGATATTTTCACACATAGGAATACTTAGGCCCAAAACCCAAAGGCCTTCAACCGAACAAGAAAATGGGCACATTTTAACATAGTGGCGCGCCCTTGGCGCGTCGCGCCAGGGGCGCGGATCATCATTGGAAATCGCATTTTTGCAATTTTTAAATTTCGATACAGTTGCTCTAAAATCAGAGTTAGATCCATTTCCCACTCAATTTGACCCTCTGATCAAGAATATGAAGTCAGATTTCCGATATCATACACGAATTTTGAGATGTATGAAAATTACGATTCTGAGCATTTTCAAGGCACATTTTCGGGCACTTTTTAGGGTCATTTCAATATCTCCCCCTTGGGAACATTCGTCCCTGAATGTCAAAGAAACATACATGAGAAGGGTAATTATGAAGAAATCGGCCCCAACAAGAATGCAATAATATACTTAAACACCATTTTCAAACTCTCAACATAAGTGTCAAAATCATCATGAACTTGTCAACGTAAACATGAATGTATGCAAATAACATAAGGGCTGAAACATAAGACTTGGATCCATAAAGAAAATGACATAATGTGTTATCATAAGCTTGAATAGAATGGAGGAGATACAGATATTGCTTCTTCATGCCCGCTTTGGCTCCCCGAGAGACGTTTTCGACTTGATGATTCTTGAAAAGGGCCTTAACGGAAGCCACATCCTTGTTCCTCAGCCTCTTAACTTGTCTATCCAAAATTTGAACCAAAACCTCTTCATAAGTCAAGTTGTCCTTAACAATCCCCACAACTTCCAATGGGACCATAGCATTAGGGTCACCTACACATTTCCTCAACATGGATACATAAAACACCAGATGAATCAAATCCATTTCACTAGGTAGCTCCAACTCATAAGCTACCATGTCAATCCTCCTCATCATCCTATAAGGACCCATATATCTAGGGCTTAACTTACCCTTCTTACCAAAATGAACCACACCCTTCATGGGTGAAACCTTACAATAAACCCAATCACCAACTTTAAATTCAAGATCCCTTCTCCTTACATCAGCATAGGACTTTTGGTAACTTTGGGCCAAACCTTCAAATAGACCCAGTCACCAACTTTAAATTCAAGGTCTCTCATCCTCACATCGGCATAGGATTTTTGACGATTTTGGGCTATTTTCATCCTTTCTCTAATCATCATTACCTTTTCAAGAGCCCCCATAACCAGATCTGGACTCATCAAAGCCACCTCTCCTACCTCAAACCACCCAATCGGTGATCTACAACTCCTACCATAGAAGGCCTCAAAAGAAGTCATACCAATACTAGAATGATAGCTATTGTTATATGCAAACTCAATCAATGGAAGATGATCTTCCTAACTACCCCTCAACTCCAAAACACAAGCCCTAAGCATATCCTCAAGAGTTTGGATAGTTCTTTCGGCTTGGCCATCCGTTTGAGGGTGAAAGGTCATACTAAGTTTAACCTTTGTACCAAAACCCCTTTGAAAGGAATTCCAAAAATATGAAGTAAATTGAACACCACGATCCAGTGTGATGGACAAGGGAATCCCATGCAATCTCACTAATAATTTTTTCCCTCAAGCCATCAACACAAGGCACACACAACCATCTAAGGGTACCATCTCCCCCTTGGGAGAAAACCTCCACTTTGCCATACTTCACCAATGTCTTCAATTCTAAAAAGGAGGGGTCAAGATTTTGCTTTGCTTTTACCTCATCAACTAAGGAAGATTTTGAACCATCAACAACCACAATTCCACCATTATCAACCTCTTCCAACCTAACCCCCAATCTAGCCAATCGATGGACCTCTCTAGCCACCTCTTTGCCCCCACCATCAACATGAGCTAGGCTACCTATAGACACTCTACTCAAAGCATCTGTCACAATATTAGCCTACTAACCCCCAATATAGCCAACCGATGGACCTCCCTAGCCACTTCTTTACGACCCCCATCCACATGAGCTAGGCTACCCATAGACACCCTACTCATAGCATCGGCTACCATATTAGCCTTACCGAGATGATAATGCACAGTTATATCATAGTCCTTAAGAAGTTCTAACCACCGTCTTTGTCTCAAGTTAAGATCTTTTGAATGAACACATATTGAAGACTCTTATGATCAGTAAACACATCCATAAGCACCCCATACCAGCAATGATGCCAAATTTTTGAAGCAAATGTCACAGCTGCCAATTCAAGATCATGGGTAGGGTAATCCTTTCCAAGAACCTTAAGTTATTTAGAAGCATGGGCCATCAACATACCATTTACCATCAAAAACACCACTGAAACCAATTCTTAAGGCATAACAATACACAAGAACCCTTCCAACCCTTCCAGTAGAGCCAAGATAGGAGGGGGCACAAGCTTAATCTTCAAGGTTTTGGAAACTCTATTCACACTCAATGTTTCACTCAAATTAGCCTTACAGGGGATCAATTAGGTCATAGGAGAAGCAATAGAAGAAAACATATCCACAAACCTCCAGTAATACCCGCTAAGTCGAAGACACCCCTAATATTCGACGGGGTCAATGGTCTAGGCTAGACTCTAATCACCGTCATTTTATTAGGGTCCACCTTAATGCCATCACCCGGTACCACACGACCTAGGAAGACATCCTATTACAACCAAAACTCTTATTTCTCCAATTTAGCACCCAACCTTCTTCTTAAGCTTTATAGTACTCCCTCAAATGACTCACATGTTTTTCCTTGCTCCTGGAGACAAACCAACATATCACCACTAAAGACCATCACAAGCATAACAAGGCAGGGTTTAAAGACCCTATTCATGAGATCTATAGACATAACCGGTGTTTAAGTCAAACCAAAAGGCACCACCCCAAACTTAAAATATCAGAAAGGACATTTACCAACTCATTGATCCCCGAAAATAACTCAATAGAAGTAACTTAGATTCAACACCCCTAATTCTTACAAGATGATAAACAAAACCCTTAGAGACCAATTGTACCTTAAGGCGAGAAACGGACTTATCCCTTCACAACCATATTACAAGCCACCACTCAAAGACAGGTTTATTAGAAAATTGGAATCTAACTCCTACAATCAATGGAGATACAATAAGCATGTAACTAATCCATCCCAAGTACGATATCAAAATCCACCACATCAAACCCAACAAGTAACAAGGCAAGACCTAATGCAATATGAACACGTAATAATATCTATGAACTTTCTAACAACAATAGATTCAACAATGGGGGTAGACTCCAAACATTCACACAACAACTCGAGCACACTTGAAGCCCACTAGTAATAAGAAAGAACAATGAAAAAGATAATGGCACCCGGGCCCATCAAGGCATACACATCAAAGCCAAAGGAAATTTCAACATACCGATAGTAATATCAGATACCTTATCCCCTACTTGAGCCCCTTGATCAGCATGACCACCTTGTCCTTGTGGTCGGCCATCCTTACCTTTGTTGTGAGCACGTGGACAGTCCAGAATTGTGTGGCCCATCTCACCACACCCAAAGCAAGCACTCATGCTCCTCCAAAAAGCGTCGTTATGATTCCTCCTATATTTTGGGCATCTAAGATGAGTCACCCCATCATCACCCCTTTTACTCTTATTGTGTTTACGAGGACAATCCCTCCTCTTATGCCTTTCTTCACCACAATCGAAGCAAGCATTTGTGCCACTCAAACATGGGCCTCTATGAACCTTACCATATGTTGGACACATAGCATCACCTCTATCTTTGAGACTTTGGAACTGTCCTTCAAAGTAGGCCCTCTTGGCCTCACTTATCGTTCTTTTACCATTTGAAATCTCGAGACACTCTCTTTTTGATTGAGTTGAGTTGTCAATTTTGTCACCGCTTTGGCCAACACCCATAAAGCATTACAAACCTCCACATTTGATACATCGCCATCCAGAGTAACTTGAGACATATCCTGAAATGTAATGGCTAGGGATTAGCAATAAGCCCTAGGGGACCTAACTCTACCACACCACATAGATCATGAAGAAGTGAAACATTTTCTAGAACGCTTCATAGCCTCTTATCCATAGTCATGATGCACTTTACAATTATGAATAAGACTCTAATCGACACGGTGTATTGGATGTCGAGAACCTAACAACCTAGAGCTCTGATACCATCTTTGTCACTACTCGGACCTAGGGTCTAGTCATGACCAGTGAATGGAACCCAAAAGAATCCCAAACAAGCCTCTTAGCATATCACTACACATCCTTGGTTGAGGAAGCAATTGAATAACATTGAAAAAAATGGAAATAAGGGCAAAGGGGACTGAAGGAAAGCTTTTATAGCATCAACATAAAAAAGAGACAAGAGAGTCAAGGCTCATACCGTAATTACACATCATGTCCAACAACACCTCTACAACATAGATACTTAGCGGGGACCAAGACAAGCAACCGAGCTCACCTTCATAGTCAATACATACATAAAAGAAAGATACTCTTAGTACATAGCATAAGATCATAGATATTATCTCTGGAATGGAGGAGTCAGCAACTAGCTTGCGAGAAATCGTACTAGCCACGTGGAGGAAGATGCTCAAGCGGGGCTCCGGTTCCTGCATGGTGACATTATATAGGTATAGAGTATGCGTTAGTACGTTTGAATGTACTAAGTATGTAGGATGCAATGCAACAAGTGATAAGCACCATAAACAAAATGCATACCATAGGGAATGAATAAGCATATAGCAATATGACATGTATGAATGATGCTTGCATATGTAAGGAGAGAACATTATTAGTGAATATCCAAGGCCTACCACTTCCTTGGAGAGGCAAATGAGGTACAACCCCTCAATTGATTGATGAGGTACAAACCGCTCAACATGGTTGATGAGATACAAACCCCCCAACATGGTTGATGAAGTATAAACCACTCAACATGGTTATCAAGGTACAAACCCCCCGATATGGTTGCACAGGCCTACCACCTCTTGAGAGAGGTGATCGAGGTACAAACCCCTCAACAAGGTTACCCAGGCCTACAACCTCCCTAGTGAGGCTTGGTCAATCCCCAAAACTATAGAGATAATACCATATACATGCATTTCTTTTATCATCATATAGTCATTCAACTTATACGATGGGCATTTTATCAAACATTTGGCGGGTGTGTAGTACTAGTGTAAAACTATGCATTTCAAGAGTGGAATCATAATAGTAAATTTAGTGAAAAACCATCATAGATACTTGGTAACACCCTCAAGCAACATAAATACAAACCCCTTCATCAAATCTCACAATAGATCTTAAATTTGTAGCTCAAAATATGCTAAAAAAAACATAATTTCATGAACCCCAACACAGTGTGCAGTGAAATTCATAATAAGTAAGACCCATGAGTAAATCAAATTTAAATCATGCAATTTTGGTGAAAAGAAAGCTTGGGCATAATGGATGAAATGACCCATTGGTTAAAACCCATATACATTAGCTTTGGAGAACTCTTGATAAAGATTGGAAATGGAGACTTGAAGCTTGAGTGAAATCCTTAAGATCCGAAAGAGATTTGCACACTTGAATTTTGAGGTGAAATATTGTCTAAGTTTTGAGAAAGTATTTTTGAAATGTCTTGAATGATATGAGGGTAAAATACTGCTAAGTATAGGTATTTTCACGTATAGAAAGGCTTAGGCCCAAGACCCAAAGGTGTTGGACCGAACAAGAAAACTAGCACATTTTAACACTGTGGCGCGCCCTTGGCGCGTCGCGCTAGGGGCATGGATCATCACTAGAAATCACATTTTTACGATTTTGGACTTTTGATACAGTTGCTCTAAAATTGGGGTTAGACCCATTTCCTATTCAATTTGACCCCCTAATCAAGAATATGAAGTCGAATTTCTGATATCACACATGGATTTTGAGATGTATGGAAATTATGATTCTAAGCATTTTTTAGGCACATTTTCGGGTACCTTTTGGGGTTATTTCAGTTGCAGTAGAGGTATGGTACAACAACATGCCCAGTGAAATCTCACAAATAGGGTCTGGGGAGGGTAGAATGCTCTCAGACCTTATCATTACCTCATAGAAGTAGAGAGGTTATTTCTTGGGAACCCTCGTCTCAAAAATCCATAAGCAGCATATATTAGATATGACAAAAAGGAAAGAAAATGGAACAAAAAGAGTAACTAATAACGAAAAGCACATTATAGTATGTAAATATGATAACATTAACACATATACGATAGATAATAACAACACAGATATAATACGACTACTCCTTCTACCCTACCATACCCTAAGGTCATACATCTACCTAACCCTACCAATTAATTAGCCTACTACTCTAATTCGCAACTTTCACTCCTTTCTATCTAAGGTCATGCCCTCGGTAAGACCAAGTTTTGCCATATCTTGTCTGATCACCTCCCACCAAAACTTCTTCGGTCTACCTTTATCCCTCTGTGTAACTCTTAAAACTAACCTCTCGCATCTTCTAATAGGAGCATTGGTACTTCTTCTTTGAACATATCCAAATCATCACAGTGTCATTTCTGAAATGACCCCAAAAAGTGTCCGAAAATGTGCCTCTAAAGCGCCCAAAATCGTAATTTCCATATATCTCAAAATTCATACGTGATATTGACAATCTGACTTCAAATTCTTGATCAGGGGGTAACATTGAGTGGGAAATGGGTCTAACCCCAATTTTACAGCAACCGTATTAAAATTTGAAAATTCAAAAATGATGAATTTTAGTGTTGATCCACGCCCTTGGCGCCACGCGGCTGGGGCATGGACCAGTGTTATTTTTTTCCAGTTTTGTTGAGTCGGTCCAAGGCTTTTGGGTCTTGGGGCTAAATCCTCCCATGTGTGAAAATATATATACTTAGTCATATTTTACCTTCATATCATACAAGACAGTCCCTAACACTCTCTCAAACACTTAGATAAATATTTCACCCAAAATTCAAGTCCCAAAACTCATTCTGATCTTAAGGATTTCACTCAAGTTTCAAGTCTTTATTTTCAATCTTCACCAATAATTCTCCAAAGTCAAGGTATGTGGGTTTTAACCATTGGGTCCTTTAACCCATGGTGCCCAAGCTTCCTTTTTATCTAAATTACATATTTCTAAGTTGATTTTACTTATGGGTATACTATAATGAACTTGACTATGAACTATGTTGGAGTTTTGTAAAAATGTGATTGTTTAAGTATATTTTGAGCTATGAATCTTAGATCTATCTTGAGATTTGGTGAAGGGTTTTGATGTATGTTACATGAGGGTATTACCAAGTGTTGGTGGGTGGTTTTATATTAAGTTTTCTTGCATGGTCTCACTCTTGTATTGCATGGTGGGTAAGTGTTTGATAAAATATTCGGCTAATGTATCTTGAGTTGTTGAAGGCCTAATGCTTGGCATACGAGTTAAGTGACTTTATGATGATGAAAAGATGTTATGTATATGTTGATTCCATAAGAAGTATCTATTGTGTTGTGAGTTGAACAGTCAATTGAGGGGTGATGCCCCAATCACCTTTGATGGGGGTGGTAAGCCATCAACTAATTGAGGAGTTGGTACCTCAATCATCATGGATGGGGGTGGTAAGCCATCAACCAATTGAGGGGTTGATACCTCAATCATCTCAGATGAGGATGGTAAGCCATCAACCAATTGAGGGGTTGATACCTCAATCACTTCCGATGGAGGGTGGTCATGTCCATCAACCAATTGCGGGGTTGATTCCTCAATCACTTCTAAGGGGTGGTCTACCTTAGATTCCAAGTACTAAGTTTGCTTAATCTATGATGATGGTCTATTCCTACTAATGTATTATGTTCGATATATAAGCATGTTTACTTCAATTATCATTCATGCATGTCATATTGTTATATGTTCATCTATTGCCTAATTATGCATGTTGATTATCATGCCTACCTATTGTTGTGTTGTATCCTACATACTTAGTACATTCAAATATACTAACGCATATTCTATGCCTATATGATGTCACCATGTAGGAACCAGAGTCCCACTTGATCATCCTCCTCTTCCACGTGGCTAGTACGATTACTCTCAAGCAAGTTGGTGACTATTCAGGGATAATGTCTTTGATCTTATGCTATGTATAAAGACCTTCTTTCCTTTTATTGTATGCTTAGACTATGAGGGTGAGCTCAGTTGCTTGTCTTAGTCCCCGCTAAGTTCTATGTTTAGAGGTGTTGTTCGACAAGTTATGTAATGATACTATGAGCCTTGACTCTCTTTGACTCTATGATGTTTTATGATATGAAAGATAATTATTAGCCCTATGTTCCCTTTTTACTTTCTCTTATTGTTGTTTTATTGCTTCCGCAACCAAGGATGTGTAATAATAAGTTAAGAGGCTTGATTGGGGTCCCTTTGGGTTCCCCATTCGCCATGTCAGATCTAGGCCCTAAGCTTGGATCATGACAAACTTGGTATCAGAGCACTAGGTTGTTAATGGTCCTCGAAGTCCAACACACAGTGTCAATTAGAGTCTTATTCATGATTGTGAAGTATGCCACGACTATGAATGAGAGGCTGTGAGGCGTTTTAGGAAATGTTTCCCTTTTTTTAATCTATGTCATACGATAGAGTTAAGTCCCCTAAGGCTTATTTCTTATTTTAATCATTGTGTTTTAGAATATGTCTCAAGCTACCCAGGATGATGATAAATCAAATACAGAGGTTCATAATGCTCTATGGCTATTGGCCAAAGTGTTGACGATCCAACTCAATCAACAAGTTCAGGATGGTGATATATCAAATATGGAGATTCGTAATGCTCTATGGCTATTGGCCAAGGTTGGGACCACTCAACTCAATCAACAAGTGAGTTCCCTCGGGACTTCAAAGGGTAAAAGTGGAGAGAGAAAGGCCAAGAGGGCTCGAATTGAAGCTAGGCATCCATATGCCCCTCGTCCTAAATGCCTAAGGTATGGGAGGAAACATGATGGCATATGTTTGAAGAACACGGGTGCATACTATGTGTGTGTTGAGATCAACGACAAAATAGTCAATTATCCATATGCTCGAAAAGGAGAAGTGAGGAGTCTAAGAAGGCTCGGTATGAAGATGGTTTCCCAAGTGCTAAGGGTGAGCATTTCTAACAAGATCATAAATTTCTCGGCCAAGGGTCCTCTAGTGCACCATACAAGAAGCTTGCTATTGATGGAATGATTAATTCGGGGTTCTAAGGTAGCGAAGGTGGGATGACTAGCCCTAAGTGCTATAGTTGTGGGAAAAGCCATCGTGGTCCATACTTGAGGAAGTTTGATGCTCATTATGGTTATGTGTAGTAGACCACAAGGTTATTGATTGTCCATATACTCAAAGAAAGGGCAAAGGTGTTAGTGTTCAAGGCCCTCCTACGTGCAACAAGTGTGGAAGGTACATCCGAAAGCTTGTTTGGCCAGTTCAAATGCATGTTTCAAGTATGGCACAAAGGATCACAAGTTGAGACATTGTCCATGGGCTACAAGAAATTTTGAGGATGACCGTCAACGATCTCAACCATACCCCTCTAGGGGTCACTAGACTTGGCTTGGCGCTTCACTGGTATGTTAAAGGTTTTTAATTTTGATGTGCATGCATTGATATATTCGAGTGCCACTCTTTTTTTTGTTACTCCTCTTATTGCGAAAAGTTTCATATTGAGCTGATTTTGTATGGGAGTCTTATGAGGTATCTACTCTTATTGGTGCATCTATTATCGCTTGCAAGGTCTATAGAAATTGTCCCATTTGTATCTTGTATAAAATATTGCCTTGTGATCTTGTTGAGTTGGATATGGTGGATTTTGATGTTATTCTTGGGATGGAATAGTTGCATCCATATTATGTCTCTATTGGTTGTAGAATCCGTAGGGCCAAATTCCATACTTAAGATGGGTTAGTTGTATGCATATTATGTCTCCATCATTGGTAGGACTCATAGAATTGGATTCTAATTCCGTAGTAGACCCATTCTTGAGTGGGAAGATCGTGATGCGGTGGTCAAGGGTAGATTCATGTCTTGCATTCAATCCCATGAGTTATGTTCTAAGAGGAGTCTCTATCATCTTGCGAGGGTTAGGGATGTTGATTCCAAGTTCCTTCCTATAGGATCAATTTCGGTGGTTAGTGAGTTCCTTGATTTCATTCCTAGTGAGCTTCCTAGTGTTGTTTTTATAGAAGACAGTTGGTTCCCTTATAAAGTGTATTGATTACTAACAACTTATTAGGGTCATTATAAAGAATGAGTACCCCCCCTCTCCCAAGGATATATGATATATTTGACTAACTTCAATGGGTCAGTCACCTCTCTAGGATTGATCTTCAATTTGGGTTTTGTCCCTAAGTGAGGACGAGGCTAGGTGATATCCCTAGGTGCCCTTTCAGGCTAGAAATGAGCATTTTGAGTTGTGAACGAGTTGATTGGTTGACTTATGCATCAGCTATAATTATGGGTTTCATGAATAGGGTCTTAAAACCCTACCTTGGCATGTTTGTGGTGGTCTCTAGTGATGTAGTATTGATTTATTTAGAGTATATGGCTCATTTGAGAGTAGTGCTACATAGATTAAGGGAAGAGAATTTGTATGCTAGGTATGGGAAATCTGAGTTTTGGTTGAAAGAGGTTGCCTTTCTAGGACATGTGGTGTCGGAGGATAGTATTAAGATGAATCCTAAAAGAAGGACGTGATTAGAAATTGGCTTAGACCTTTGACTCCCTCGTACATTAAGAGTTTCTTGGGCACCATGGGTTACTACCGGAGGTTTGTGAATGAGTTCTCTTCTTACTTCCCCATGACTAAGTTGACTTGAAAGAAGGCTAAGATTATATGGACTGATGAGTATGGAAAGAGCTTCCAAACCTTGAAAGATAAGCTTGTCTCTACTCCTATCTTGTCTATATCG